>BQNB010151280.1:0-15921 GCA_026074375.1 Tanacetum coccineum
GGTCGCCCCTGCTTTTGTTGCAAACAGTTCATTTATCGTCACCAGTTTCACATTGGTAAGATCCTATCAACTCTCTCCTTGACTGTGAAATAAATTGTGAGCTGTGACACTTCAACATATGAGTTAGTGCATTGGATGCAGCTACCTTGCATTTTATTCAGTTTTAAGCAAGCATGTCCAATGACCAAGAATACTAGTGGCAATTTCACCTTGTTTAGCTGTTTATGTAAAATGGGTTGAGTTAGGTTGTCTTATTGCTAACGGGTTAAACGGGTTAAATAAACATAAGGGAAATGAGTCAAATATAAGCTTTAAATGATGGTATGAGTTGATTATTCTATATTAGACAAAAATATATTAGTGAAATGCTTTTGAATTGGTGAAATACATCCTGGTCTCAGCAAGTTATAGTAGTAGTAGTATCATGTTAGCATTTTATAATGATCTTAGCATGTTACAACAGTAGTAGTTGTAATCTGATGGGTTAAACAAACACCCCTTTTGTTTTTTTCCCAATGTTAACAACTATATCAGCAAGCCAGCAAAAGGGGGTGTTTGTTTTCTGTTTTCTTTCCTGCAATCAGCAGCTAAGCTGCATAAAAAGGGGTGTTTGTTTTGACAATGTGATGCACACTCACATATATAGGAGCAAGGGGTGATATAGCATCAAGGGGTATTTGTTTTTCGGCTTATTTTTGGCTTGCAAGGCAGCAAAAAGGGTGTTTATTTTCTATTTTTTTCCTGCAAGCAGCAGCTAAGCTGCATAAAAAGGGGTGTTATACATTTTGAATTATTGAACAATTTATTTTCAGCTGTTGTGTACACTTTTTGCATAAGCTCTACATGTTTTGATGATGAGGTTAGTTTTCTGTTAACTTGAAGTCATCATGAGCATCTGACTCCCGGTAAGTAGTAGTTGTTGCATTAAATAAGCTAGTAGTTTTTTGCTTGGGACTCTCGGTAAGTGGTCTCAAATTCAAATCCGTTACATGCAAACTCCTTAGGGGCCACCTGCCCTAGGCATATAATCCACACTTGTGGAAGGATAGTAATTTCTTAGGCTCCATGGGTTCTACGGTGTGGTCTGTGGTGTCAGGAGTTGTCGGGAGTTTATCAGCAAGGTCACCAAAGGTGATTCTGGTGGGATTTTACTCGTACCCAAAATACTTAATCAGCTTATTGTGTTTTGAAACAACAATTACCTGATAAGCTGGTTAATTAAGCTTTCCCCAAACACCAACTAAAACGTGTTGCTGCATTTAGTTTTTGGTTAAGATAAACACATGTATTTATGTAGTTTCGTGTCTTGTTTTGGACCCCACGGGTTAAAGTCTGAGTGCCATCATTTTACCTATATGTGTAGTAACCTTACCTGCATAACCTTACAAATGCATGCTCGTTTAACAGGCTGTAAATATTGCTTCAAGAATGAAATGTGAAGATCGAATGAGGGGGTCTATTGATCAGGTACTTATGGTATTTGAAATGCTGTTTTCAAAGCCGGTAAATATAAGAAAGTGGTGAAGCGATATGAGAAGGTAAGATTCTCTTGCCGTTTTCAATTTATGACATTGACTTTTACAAATATTTAAAATGACAATGTAATGTAATAGATTTATACATTGTGGTGGCAGTAAATAACATTGTGTTGTAGCAGGTTTATAACATTTTAAATATCTGGTTGCATCACAGTTTAATTACTTGGTGCATCGACGTTGTGTTTTTACTGCATTATAGTTAAATATGTGGTGCATCACACTGTAAATGCTTGGTGCATCGCAATATAAATCTTTATTTCACTTTATGTAGTATTAGATTCTTACACTTTTTAGTTTTTTTCTTTAGGTGATGATGATCATTGGTTGGAAAGTGGAAACCACTTTTTTGATAAATGGACGAGTACTCGACTTACGCTCATCGAAGAAAAGCAACCATTAGAGCCATAAAGAGCTGGGATGAAAGAATCTACTCTTAAAGCAAGTTATTTTTTAGTATTTGTTTTTTTTTTGCAATAAGTACTATGTAGATATTATAGCATTACTTATGATACATGTTTTGGTCGTAAAACGTACATCTTTTATTACTAAACATCAATTAAATAGAATCTCATTGTTCTTGAAATTATAATCGTATCTTTTTTCTATTCTTATTTAATGCAGTAAAATAACATATTGATGCAATAAATTTATGCATTGTGATGCATAGATTTATACATTGTGATGCAGTTAATAACATGTTAATGTAATATATTTATACATCATGATGCACTAGATTTATAACATTGTGATGCAATAGATTATAAATTGTGATGCAATAGATTATGCATTCTATTGTGATGCAGTAAAATTAACATAATGATGCTGTAAATTGTTCGTGAAGTATCCTCATTATCTTTTTTATTTACCTTTAATGCATCATAGTTATCGCATCATGGTGTTATTGCTTAGTGCATCATGATGCAATAAAATAACAATGTGATGCAGTTAATAACATTTTGATGTAATAGATTTATACATTGTGATGTAGTAGATTTTATATATTATGATGCAATAACATTTTTAACTGTAATGTTCAAACTTTTTTAACTGTAATGCACTAACAAAATACATTGTGATGCAGTAACATTTTTAACTGAGATGTATGTCTTGTTTAACTTGAATGCCTAACAAAACACAATGTGATGCAGTAACTTTTTAACTGTGATGTACAATTTTATTTAACTGTAATGCACTAACAAAATACATTGTGATGCAGTTAATAACATGTTAATGTAATATATTTATACATCATGATGCACTAAATTTATAACATTGTGATGCAATAGATTATAAATTGTGATGCAATAGAAGTTCTAAAACATATAGCATTTATCACTAAAATCAATTCAATAGTCTCATTGTTCATGAAGTATCCTCATTATCTTTTTTATTCACATTTAATGCATCATAGTTATCACATCATGGTGTTATTGCTTAGTGCATCATGATGCAATAAAATAACAATGTGATGCAATAGATTTATACATTGTGATGCAGTTAATAACATTTTGATGTAATAGATTTATACATTGTGATGTAGTAGATTTTATATATTATGATGCAATAACATTTTTAAATGTAATGTTCAAACTTTTTTAACCGTAATGCACTAACAAAATACATTGTGATGCAGTAACATTTTTAACTGAGATGTACTAACTTTTTTAACTGTAATGAACTAACAAAATAAATTGTGATGCAGTAACTTTTTTAACTGAGATGTATTTACTTTTTAACTGTAATGCACTAACAAAATGCATTGTGATGCAGTAACATTTTTAACTGAGATGTACTAACTTTTTAAATGTAATGCACTAACAAAACACATTGTGATGCATTAACCTTTTAAACTGAGATGTACTAACTTTTTAACTGTAATGCACTAACAAAATACATTGTGATGCAGTAACCTTTTAAACTGAGATGTACTAACTTTTTAACTGTAATGCACTAACAAAATACATTGTGATGCAGTAACATTTTTAAATGTGATGTACTAACTTTTTTATATGCACTAACAAAATATATTGTGATGCAGTAACTTTTTTAACTGAGATGTACTAACTTTTTTAACTGTAATGCACTAACAAAATATATTGTGATGCAGTAACTTTTTTAACTGAGATGTACTAACTTTTTTAACTGTAATGCACTAACAAAATACATTGTGATACAGTAACATTTTTAACTGAGATGTACTAACTTTTTTTACTGTAATGCACTAACAAAATACATTGTGATGCAGTTAATTTTTTAACTGAGATGTACTAACTTTTTTTACTGTAACGCACTAACAAAATACATTGTGATGCAGTAACTTTTTTAACTGAGATGTACTAACTTTTTTTAGTTGTAATGCACTAACAAAATATATTATGATGCAGTAACATTTTTAACTGAGATGTACTAACTTTTTTAACTGTAATACACTAACAAAATACATTGTGATGCAGTAACATGCACCACAATGTTAGTGCTTTACAGTTAAAAAAAATAGTGCATCTCAGTTAAAAAAGTTACTTCATCACAATGTATTTTGTTAATGCATTACAGTTAAAAAAGTTAGTACATCTCTATTATAAAAGTTACTGCATCACAATGTATTTTTTTAATGATTAGAATTAAAAAAAGTTAGCACATATCACTTATAAAAAGGAGAGAGAGAGGCTAAAAGTTGGTTAATCTCAATGAAAGTTCTATTTATGTGATGTGAATTTTAGTTAGATAGTCTGCCAGGTTCATCTCATTAAAAAAAGATTTTCAATCAACAATGGTATTTTGTTAGTGCATCAGTTTTAAAAAACTTAGTACATCTCAGTTAAAAAAGTTGGCTGCATCACAATGTATTTTGTTAGTGCATTACAGTTAAAAAAGTTAGTACATCTCAGTTAAAAAAATTAATGATTCACATTATTTTTGTTGTACATTATTTTTTTTGTAGTTAAATAAAAATTGTACATCACTGTTAAAATTAGTTGCACTCACAATGTATTTTGTTAGTGCATTTACAGTTTAAAAAAGTTAGTACATCACAGTTTTAAAAATAAGGTACTACATCACAATGTATTGTGTTGTGCCATTACAGCATAAAAAATACCTAAAAATCTCAGTTAAAAAAGTTTATGCATACAATATATTTTGTTAGCTGCATTCACAGTAAAAAATATTTTGTACATCTCAGTTAAAAATATCACTGCATCACATGTATTTTGTTAGTGCCGTTACAATTAAAAAGGTGTTACATTCAGTTAAAATAGTTACTGCATCACAATGGTATTTTGTTAGTGTAATACAAATCTAAAATTGTTAGTAAATCTCAGTTAAAAAGTTACTGCTTCACACATGTATTTTGTTAGTGCATTACAGTTAAAAAAGGTTAGTTTATCTAATGTTAAAAAAGTTTATGATTCACAATTGTATTTTGTTCGTGCTATTACAGTTAAAAACGTTAGTACATCTCTGTGAAAAAATTTACGCATCACAATGTATTTTGGATTAGTGATTTCAGTAAAAAAGTATCGTGCCATCTCAGTTAAAAAAGTTAATGCATCACAATATATTTTTTTAGTGCATCACAGTTAAAAAAAATTGTACATCACAGTTAAAAAGTTAATGCATCACAATGTATTTTGTTAGTGCATTGCAGTTAAAAAAGTTAGTACAACTCACTTAAAAAAGTTACTGCATCACAATGTATTTTGTTAGTGCATTACAGCTAAAAAAGTTAGTACATCTCAGTTAAAAAAGTTACTGCATCACAACTGTATTTTGTTAATGCATTACAGTAAAAAAAATTAGTACATCTCAGTTAAAAAAAGTTAATGCATCACAATGTATTTTGTTAGTGCATTACAGTTAAAAAAGTTAGTATATCTCTGTTAAAAAAGTTAATGCATCACAATGTATTTTGTTAGTGCATTACACCTAAAAAAGTTAATACATCTTAGTTAAAAAAGTTACTGCATCATAATGTATTTTGTTAGTGCATTACAGTAAAAAGATTAAGTACATCTCAGTTTAAAAAGTTACTGCATCACAGTGTATTTTATTAGTGCATTACAGATAAAGAAGTTAGTTCATCTCAGTTAAAAATATCATTGCATCACAATGTATTTTGTTAGTGCATTACAGCTAAAAAAGTTAGTACATCTCATTTAAAAATTTTACCGCATCACAATGTATTTTGTAAGTGCATAGTTGTTAAGCATAGCTTTAGTACATCTCGTTAAAAAAGGTAACTTCATCATAGTGTATTGTGTTTAGGTGCATTACTGTATAAAAAAGTTAGTACATCTAGTTAAAATGTTACTGCATCACAGTGTATTTTGTTAGTGCATTACTGTTAAAAAGTTAGTACATCTCAGTTAAAAAAGTTACTGCATCATAGTGTATTTTGTTAGTGCATTACAGTAAAAAAGTTAGTACATCTCAGTTAAAAAAAGTTATTGCATTCACATATGTATTTTATTAGTTGTATTACAGTTATAATAAGTTAGTACATTCCAATGTATTTTGTTAGTGCATTACATTTAAAAAAAGTTAGTACATCTTAGTTAAAAAGTTACTGCATCACAATGTTTCTGTTAGTGCATTACAATTAAAAAAGTTAGTTCAATCTCAGTTAAAAAATGTTACCGCATAACATCTGTTATTTTTGTTATGCATTACAGTTAAAAAAAGTTGTTACATCTCAGTAAAAAAAAGTTATTGCATCACTAATGTATTTTGTTAGTGCCATTTAGGGTTAAAGGTTAGTATACATCTCAGCTAATTATAGTTACGATCACAATGTATTTTGTTAGTGCATTAGAGTTAAAAAGAGTTAGTACATCTCAGTTAAAAAGTTACTGCATCACAATATATTTTGTTAGTGCATTACAGTTAAAAAAGTTTGTACATCCCAGTTAAAAAAGTTACCATCACAATGTCGTTTTGTTTAGTGCGTTAGAGGTAAAAAAATTGTTGAGTACTTCTCAAGTACAAAATTTTACTGCATCTTAATACTATTTCTTAGTGGCATTATAGTTAAAAACTTTATGTATACATCTCAGTTAAGAAAGTTAGGCATCACAATTGTATTTTGTTAGTGCATTACAGTTAAAAAAGTTAGTACATCTGAGTTAAAAAAGTTACTTTTTTTAACGACGATTTTATTCCACACAACTTGCAAGGAGCTAGATTACAAAGTAATAAGAGAAGGGTTTTTTAGCCATTCGTTCCAACCAAACGAGGCTTTACATCTATACTTACACGAATAATAAGAACTAGAAATAACATTATCAAATATGATCGACTTCGTTGGAGTTTTCTTGTTTTTTTTTTTTAGAATAAGAGTTTAATACGATAAGGTCCCAAGCAAACACCATAGCGTTTAACACAAACTCCCTCAGATACACTTGGTTATCGCTTAGGCGTCATACGACTGAAGTTTAACAATGTTTTCCATTACTTCATACGTGCTCACTTCTTCATAGTTAATTATTCTTTCCACCGAAACTATCTGTTTTACCAATTCTCCCGAATCATATTGCATCTAAGAATTAAAGGGCTCCGATGACTCAACACAATATCTCAAAAATGGGTTTACGAAATAACTTGAATATCAATACCTTTCCGAGATAGATTCATTATAGTAGGAAGGACATCACACTTGATTTTCCAAGCGAGGATATTAACTTTAATGGGAACATGCTTAGCCACCTAGTTGTTTCACCGGATCTTCGGTAACGCATCTCGTCAATTATCTCCTAATTAGAAGCCAACCACAAAAACTCTTCCGAACTCTCCAAATTACCAAAACCATCGATCATTCACTAGGCATAGGCTATTCGATGAACCCAGCTCCGACCAACTTACTAAATTGAGTCTGTTCAATTCACCCCATAGGCTGCGCCAAAAGAATCAGCTAGATTATCGCACGTTTAATTTAGAATACTAACAAGTAATCTCCTTTCATATTCTAAAGATCGCGACATCCAAGGGAAGATCGATCTCTTTAAGGATACGCCCTAGTACCATCTATCCAACAAATATTAACCATTTCCCCATTACCCAATTTAAGCTTCATGAAATCAAAAACGTACACGCCTTTTTTATGAAGAGCCCGAACTTCATCCACAATAACTAACCAGCATGATAGGCCAGCTTTCTCCCTGCTAGAATTTCGTTACTCATTTACTCCATTGAATCGCCCCCTGTAATAGTCTTTCGTTCCTAAAGAGAATCACTTTATAAACAAAAATTTCCAAATGCAAGCCATTTTATCATCAACCCCCTAGTTTAACGCGTTACAGGCTTGAACACCGAAGCACCATGTTTTTTTTCCGTGATAAAACACTGATGTCCACTTCACCCACGACACCTTTTCACTGCCAATCTCATGACCATTGAAAAAATGACCTCGGATAGATTCCAAGATTTGAAGAACCCTGATTTGGAACACTCTATACATCGACCTATTGGAATTTAGGATATTAGACTAACACAGATTTTAGCAATGTAAGTCGACCTCCAATGGATAAAGTTTTCATTTTCCACTTGGAGAGTCGAGTCTTCACTTTCTCCCACACCGACCTCTGTTAGGCTTAAAACCAGACCTACAATGTTCCACCCTCTTTAGTACCAAGATAAATTAATGGAATAGTATGGCACTTGAACCCCAACTTAAAGTCACTTCCGCTTGATTGACATACGAACCCTCTACGTTCACCCCATGATCTTACTTTTGCACAGATTAATCTTAAGACCTGACGCATGAAAAAAACATTCCAACACATGAATTAATGTTGTAATATTCCCATCACTCCATTGCCCCATAAAAATAGCGTCGTTCGCGTAAAACATATGAGAAAGGCACAACGAATGATTTAAATTTATGCCTTTAAACAGCCCTACAACAACACCCACTGGTGATGAGTGGTGAAGGCCTTCTACATAATGAGATAACAGAAAATAAGGGGATAACGGATCCCCTCTGGCTTCAATCCTTTTTTGAATTGTAACTCGTCGGTTGGAACTTAAATTAACAGGGATAGGAACCCCTGAAGATTTAGGCAACATTGAATCCAATTGCCACCTACTTTTCGGGTTACTGAAACCACCCAATTTCTTGATGTACATCATCTAAAAAAATACCATCAGACAAGAATCATAAGTTTCTCAAAATCCACCTTAAAATTCAAAGAATTTCTACCTTCTTCTTTTAGATTTACCATTTATTGTATGTTATTGTATTTTGTTATAACCTCAATTATAAGAATACATATAAGAATAAATGGGAACCCCCGCACTCCTGTCTAACATATTTGTCTCCCTCTCGCAACAAATGCACGGAATTGGATTTGCCACTTGTGCACTTTTTTTATTTAGCTCCTCTCTTTCGCTTGAGTATGTTATTCCCACTCTACCTAAAATGTTTGTTACTATTCAACCTTATTCGTCAATAAAATTTTTTGCATTTAATCTTTTTTAGTTACTATCCGAATTTAGTCTGTAAGGTTAGGTTTATACTCTACTTATGTCACTTTTTTTCTATATATTAGATCTCCGGGGGCTTCTTCGGGCTTTGTCGGATCGTGGTTGTCTTCTTGCTGCTCTTGTGGGCTGTTTTCGGTATTCAGGGCATTGTGTTTTGTCCTTTTTATAGATTTTGTGTGGTGCGTGCGTTTTGTTGGGGGTGGAGGGGGGTGGGGGGAAGGTCTAACCATGCAATATCGCTTTATCAGTGTAATATTAGTTGGTATGTTATATTTCGGTTTCCTTTAGTAATACATCTATCTGAGATAGAGGAGAAGGCGCTTAGGGGAAGTTGAGAGCTGAGAGCTTTGATTAGCTTTATTTAAGTGGGTGCTTTTTTATTTGTCTTGAGTGAGTCGTGATTATTTATTTGAAGTGTATTTTTCATACCCGGCTAGTGGAATATTCTCATTTTTGTAGTTATTAAGGGAAGTTTTGAATACATGTTTTTTAAGGAAAAGCTGATTTAGGTAAGATTGATTTGAAATGTTAAAGTATCAAGATATAAGTAAAGGTCGGAATTGTTGTATTTCTGTTTAAACCGCCCCGCGCCCTCCCCGCAACACCCCCCGCACCCCCCAGCCGCCCCCCCTACTACATATCTCTTATCATAGGTAGACCAGTAGAGAATTGGCGAACTGATATTTTCTATTTTTTATTTTTAAAAATCAAAAGAAAGTGATTCCATTCGGACCCGGGGGATGGTGGGATGTGGGGGATTTGGGGGGGTGGGAATTTATATGTACCCATAATTCCACACAGCGTCTTCTGAACCTCCCTCTATCGTCACTCACGTTCAAGCTCGTTCACCGTTTTACCTGTGAGGATAGGGAGTTATAGATCTCGGATAAGACATATCAAATAGTAACTCGCTATCATATGGGTTTATCCAAATCTTTCTTTTGAAAATGATTTGTAAAAATCCCGGCAGCTTAACGTCTTTTCATTTTACGATTGTCTCTTTCCACACGTCCCCATCAACCATATTTCCCCTAATATTTGTATTGTTGGTTATTTTACGTTTCTTTATTCATCATCCCATCGAAAAAAGCTCGGCATTTTCTTCACCTTTTCTATGGACCATTTAATATTGGCCTTTGATTGAGCTATTACCTTAGCATGATTTTGGTTTGATCATTATATCGCAAGCGGGAAATTCAACACCCATCGACACTTTTCCATTAACATCACTTCTTCCAGTCCCCCAACATCCTTTTATCCAATTGCCTCTTTTTTTTATCCCACCAAAAATAATCTCTTCCTTAAGCTTGTCGAAGAGTATGGACTTTTCTATTCTCCTATTATCTTCTAATCACATTGTCTAATTTTTTGTTATTTTCAGGATATCTTTAACTTACCCGTCTTTGGTTTCATTAACCATTTGACAATGTTGCTGGGGCATTTCTCTTCAGGTATCAGAAATAAATGTCGGTAATATATAATAATAAATAATAAAATATATATAACCATCTTAAATTTACTATCCAAGTGTTTGATGAATAGACTAATATGTAGAAAAAAGAATGAAAAGGTAGAATCGAAAAATAATAGGAAAGGGGACGTAATCTGTTATCAGACTCACGTATAAGAATAAGGAATGCTCCCTGTGATCGGATATTTATAAGTATTATTTCCAATGTTATAGCGCTATTTTGAGGGCAAATATTAAGCAGATTGTTTGGACACAAAAACCTTCTTCATGTTTTTACATCAATTTTAGGTCGCAAACTTGTCGTCACCAAGGTAAACGCCTACTTCTCCAATGGGGAATTCCTCAAGTCCCGCCTTGTTAACAATAATATGTATTGTAGAATACATACTGCACCCTTTTGTACATTTTTTTAAAATGCGATCCAATACCTATCAGACTCTACATCCGGAAATATTTGAAATCACCTCAATATTCAACTCACATTCCATGCCTTCTGGGTTAACAACTTGTGACCCTAACATATTCCATTATTAATCATAAAATTTGTCTCTGGTCATGTGGTGCATACACCGCATTTTTAGTGTGATCAATTGCCTATTTTTTAACCAATACTCCTCTAATGTTGACAAAATAATTCAGAGATTGGATGATTTATATATACGGAAGGCATTTGGATCCACCACTTACAAATAAAATGACCCCGAATTACCCACACGAATTGCTATGATGTTGCTCATAATATATTAATTTACACACACACATCATATATCTCGATAACACTAATAAGATCATTTTATCCTCCACTTCTTTGGTTTTCATTGATATGCGCCTATATTATGTTTACCTGGTTTATTAAATCAACTTCTCCTTATCTGCAATCTAATGGTATTTGGCTTGTGATTACAGTTAAAATGGTCTGTACTTTCTCAGTTAATTTATTTTTATTGTTTTTCGGTATTGTGTTTGTGCATGATCAGTATATTCTGGTTGTTCTGCCGTTGGTGATTTTTTGTGGGTACGCCTTCTACTTGTTGTTTTGTGGTGTGCTGTATGGTGGGTTTATTGGGTGGACATCTGTGGTTTCTTTAGTTTCTGCATATACTTGGTTTTGGGGGTTGGGATAGGAGTTGTGTTTTTTTTGGGTGGTTTGAAGCTGGGCATGGGATGGGGTTTTTGGGTCAGGACTGAACACTTTTGTAGGAGGGAGGGATGGGTTTGGTATGGGTTTTTTGGGGTGTTATGAGCTGGTTTTTTTTGGGTCGGAGGATATTGGCGTGGGGGGGGTGGGCGGTATGTGTAAATGGGTTTAAAGGGTGTTATGAGATAGGGGTTGATTTTCGTATGAGGCTTTATCGACAGCTCACATTGTTGTTTAGCATTGGCGCATTTGTCAGGTTTATTTGGTACTGTGTCTGTACTGTTTTATATGTGGTGTAGGATGTCACTTGGGTCGTGGTGGCGTGCGGGGTGGTGTGGTAATTTGGTTTTGGTGAGTACTTCAGATGGGGGTTTTTTAAAAAGTACGAAAATTAGAAAAAAGTTAGAAAAGTTAAAAAAAATATCGATATTTTTCAATTCGATTATTTGAAAAAAAATTTGAAAATTTGAAAAACAAATCGATATTTTTTTTGAAAATTTGAAAAAAGTTCAAATATTTGAAAAAAAATCAAAAATTTTAAAAAATCGATATTTTTCAAATCGAAAATTTGAAAAAAAGTTCAAAATTTTGAAAATTAGTACATCTCAGTTAAAAATGTTACTGCATCAAAATGTATTTTGTTAGTGCATTACATTTAAAAAAGTGAGTACATCTCAGTTAAAAATGTTACTGCATCATAATATATTTTGTTAGTGCATTACAGCTAAAAAAGTTAGTACATCTCAGTTAAAAAAGTTACTGCATCACATTGTATTTTGTTAGTGCATTACAGTAAAAAAAAGTTAGTACATCTCAGTTAAAAAAGTTACTGCATCACAATGTATTTTGTTAGTGCATTACAGTAAAAAAAAGTAAGTACGTCACAATTAAAAAAGTTACTGCATCACAATGTATTTGTTAGTGCATTACAGTTAAAAAAGTAAGTACATCTGAGGTAAAAAAGTTACTGCATCACAATATATTTTGTTAGTGCATTACAATTAAAAAAATTGTACATCTCTGTTAAAAAAAGCTACTGCATCACAATGTATTTTGTTTGTGCATTACAGTAAAAAAAGTTAGTACATCTCAGTTAAAAAAGTTACTGCATCACAATGTATTTTGTTACTGCATCACATTGTATTTTGTTAGTGCATTACAGTAAACAAAGTTAGTACATCTCAGTTAAAAAAGTTACTGCATCACAATGTATTTTGTTAGTGCATTACAATAAAAAAAAGTAAGTACATCACAGTTAAAAAAGTTACTGCATCACAATGTATTTTGTTAGTGCATTACAGTTAAAAAAGTAAGTACATCTGAGTTAAAAAAGTTACTGCATCACAATATATTTTGTTAGTGCATTACAGTTAAAAAAAATTGTACATCACAGTTAAAAAGTTACTACATCACAATGTATTTTGTTAGTGCATTACAGTTAAAAAGGTTAGTACATCTCAGTTAAAAAAGTTACTGCATCACAATGTATTTTGTTAGTGCATTACAGTAAAAAAAAGTTAGTACATCTCAGTTAAAAAGTTACTGCATCACAATGTATTTTGTTAGTGCATTACAGTTAAAAAAGTTAGTACATCTCAGTAAAAAATATTACTGCATCACAATGTATTTTGTTAGTGCATTACAGTTAAAAAGTTAGTACATCTCAGTTTAAAAGGTTACTGCATCACAATGTTTTTTGTTAGTGCATTATAGTTAAAAAAGATAGTACATCTCAGTTAAAAATGTTACCGCATCACAACGTATTTTGTTAGTGCATTACAGTTAAAAAAGTAAGTACATCTGAGTTAAAAAAGTTACTGCATCACAATATATTTTGTTAGTGCATTACAGTTAAAAAAATTATACATCACAGTTAAAAAGTTACTACATCACAATGTATTTTGTTAGTGCATTACAGTTAAAAAGGTTAGTACATCTCAGTTAAAAAGTTACTGCATCACAATGTATTTTGTTAGTGCATTACAGTAAAAAAAAAAATCGATATTTTTTGAAAATTTGAAAAAAAGTTCGAAAATTTTGAAAAAAAGTTCGAAAATTTGAAAAAAAAAATCGATGTTTTTTTTGAGATTTTGAAAAAAGGTTTTAAAACTTGAAAAAAAAAGTTCGAAAATATGAAAAAAAATTCGAAAGTTGGAAATAAGTTTGAAAAGTTGAAAAAAAAATATCGATATTTTTCAATTCGATTATTTGAAAAAAAAGTTAGAAAATTTGAAAAACAAATCGATATTTTTTTTTTTGAAAATTTGAAAAAAGTTCAAAATTTTGAAAAAAAAAATCGAAAATTTGAAAAAATCGTTATTTTACAAATCGAAAATTTGAAAATTAGTACATCTCAGTTAAAATTGTACAAGCATCAAAATGTATTTTGTTAGTGCATTACATTTAAAAAAGGTGAGTACATCTCAGTTAAAAAATTTACTGCACCACATTGTATTTTGTTAGTGCATTACAGTAAAAAAAAGTTAGTACATCTCAGTTAAAAAAGTTACTGCATCACATTGTATTTTGTTAGTGCATTACAGTAAACAAAGTTAGTACATCTCAGTTAAAAAAGTTACTGCATCATAATGTATTTTGTTAGTGCATTACAATAAAAAAAGTAAGTACATCACAGTAAAAAAAGTTACTGCATCACAATGTATTTTGTTAGTGTATTACAGTTAAAAAAGTAAGTACATCTGAGTTAAAAATGTTAATGCATCACAATATATTTTGTTAGTGCATTACAGTTAAAAAAATTGTACATCACAGTTAAAAAGTTACTACATCACAATGTATTTTGTTAGTGCATTACAGTTAAAAAGGTTAGTACATCTCAGTTAAAAAAGTTACTGCATCACAATGTATTTTGTTAGTGCATTACAGTAAAAAAAAGTTAGTACATCTCAGTTAAAAAGTTACTGCATCACAATGTATTAAATAAGGATACTTCATGAACAATGAGACTCTATTAAATTGATTTTAGTAATAAATGTTATATGTTTTACAACTGAAAACATGTATTATAAGTAATGATTTAATATCCACTGCATCAGAATGTTGGTTTTTTTGCATCATAGTTATTTGTTACTACATCACTATTTAAAGCATCATATTGTTTATAGTTTAATTCAACTATGATTCATCATGTTTACATACTATGATGCACTAGTTATATACAATGTGATGCACCAAGTCTAATTCAAAATCAATGTATCACAGTTTATAATTTAGTATAACCTTTTACTTAAACGGATGCCCTAAAGTACCTCTAACATATGCACTAAAAGGCATACTTATCGAAAAAAGTTGAAAAAACAATTGTAAAAAGAAATTTTCGGAAAAAAAATTTCGGAAATTTTTTTCAAAAAATTTTTTTTCAAAAAAATTCAGAAAATAATTTTAAAAAATTTTCCGAAAAAAAAATTTCGGAAATATTTGTTATTTAATTTTTCGGATTTTTCTTTTAAATTTTCAAAAAAAAATTTGAAAATTTTCGAAAATTTTTCAACATAAAATTCTGAACTATTTTTTTCAAATTTTTTAAATTTTCGAACTATCTCTCAAATTTTCGATTTGAAAAATATCGATTTTTTCAAATTTTTGAAAAATTTCCAAATATTCAATTTAAAAAAAATTGAACTTTTTTCAAATTTTCAAAAAAATATCGATTTGTTTTTTAAATTTTCAAACTTTTTTTCAAATAATCGAATTGAAAAATATCGATTTTTTTCAAGTTTTCGAACTTTTTTTCAAGTTTTTGAACTTTTTTTCAAATTTCCGAATTTTTTTCAAATTTTCAAAATTTTCGAACTTTTTTCAAATTTTCAAAATTTTCGAACTTTTTTCAAATTTTCAAACTTTTTTTTTTGAATTTTCAATAAATATCGATTTTTTCGAAAATTTTTTTATTAAAATTTCGAATTTTTCTTTTCTAATTTTCGAATTTTTTTTTTCAAATTTGCGAATTTTCAGAAAAAAAAATTTGGAATTTTTTTTTAAAATTTTCTGATTTTTTTTAAATTTTAATATGTGTTTATGTTATTGTTTGTGTATTTAATTATGTGTGAGAGACTATACAAAAAATAGATATTAAATAAATAAGGGTAACATGACAAAAACACCTTTGAAGTTATAAAAAAGGAGAGGGTGAGATGGGACACATGGTGCGATCTCATGACTTCCTATCCTTCTCATTTTAAGACCCCTTCTCATTATATCCCTTCTCTACATATATATATATATATATATATATATATATATATATATATATATATATATAGAGAGAGAGAGAGAGA
>BQNB010151281.1:0-15921 GCA_026074375.1 Tanacetum coccineum
GATACTATTTGCTTTGACAGTAAAGCCAGGAGCTATAAGTGTCAACTGGACGAGCAATGGTTTGATCTCACTAAAGACACACCAGTCGACAACAACCGGGCCTTCTCCAACTCCTGATACTCTTGTTAAATTTTTAATAAGTTAGGGTATCTAAAGGAAGTCATACATTTGTCTAATGTTACCACTAATGACATGTTCCAACCGTGGAGGGCACTCACAACCATTATCAATCTGTGCCTTACGGGAAAGACTTCTGGATTTGAAAGGCCAAGAGCCCCAGTTCTACAAATCCTTTGGGGTGTTGTTAATCGAGCTCACATCGACTATGCTGAAAGGATGTGGGAAGAATTTACTCAATCCATCCACACTTTCACAGAAGACAAAAGGAATTTGGCACAACATACTCTGGGGGAGAAGAAAGCAACTCTTATCCTTATCCCGAGTATCAGGTTCATAAAGTTGATCATATTTCACCTGCAACGGCTGCACAACTTCCACCCAAGACCCGAGTCTCCACTCCACTTGCATACAGAGGAACCTGTACTAGGTAATCTCAAGTTCAGTGCTAAGGGGACCAAACGGGAAGTCTTTAGGATGACTATACCGAATGATCTCATCAATGACGTCATTCGAGGATCAGACTATTACGATGCTTATCTGGAAAAAGTTGCAAAGCATCAAAGACATCTCGCGGGTGAAGAAGTGAGTGGTCCTGAATCTCCTACACCAAAGCCAGCTAAGCCTACCAAACAAGCAAAACCAAAGGCAACCAAGCAACCAACCGTTTCTAAAACTACAGCCCAGAAGCCTAAGCCTGCACCGGCCAAACCTTAGGAGAAGAAGCGCAAGCCGGTGTCAGAGTCATCTGAGGCCCCACCACTAGCCAAACATGCTAAGGCGGGGAAAGGGGTTAAGAAGAGAACTGTTAAGAGTTCTAAGCAGTTGGTAGATGAGTTCGTTGACGAAGGGGTTCCTGCTGCTAAACCCAGGCTTGAAGAAACAGAGGAGGCGATACTACAAAAGGTTCTAGAAGAGAGCCTAACGGATGCTTACCCAACTCAAAGGGGTCCTCTTCCCCCTGTGGTATTCAGGGAAACTGATACTGGGAAACTTCAACCACTGCCAGAGGTGCCGGGAAAGGGGAAAGAGAAAGTAGGTGAAGAACAAGCTGCTCAAGGTCTTCTACACCTTCAGACTCCTAAGAAAAAGAGCCCGGCTGAACAATATATCTTTCAGAGACGTACTCCCGTACCATCTGAACTAGCGGGTCATGAAGAGTCTTCCTCCCTTTATGCTGAACTTGGATTATCTGGCAGTGACACAGAGTCTGATGAAGAAATGCCTTCAGTGGTTAGAAGTGGGGCTCAAGACGAAGGCCAGGCTGGACCAGACCCTGGTAAACTAGATGAAGGCCAGGCTGGACCAAACCCTGATGATGTTGCTGAATCTCAACCTTTACCAACTCCTAGTGTTCTCGCTGGACCAAACCTTGAACACTCGGATGTTGAGATCACTGATCCCTCCAGTCAACCACAACCTGAGCATATGGATGAAGGGTTCACAGCCGCGGCATACCCTGATGTACAGGAGAATCTGAAGCTAACGGTTGATGAACAGGTGATACCAGAAGAACCTGTCAGCTCTACAGGGACGTTGTCTTCTCTACAACATCTCGCCAAAGACTTTAGCTTTGGTGATCAATTCTTGAATGACAAACCGTCTGAGGCTGACAATGAGAAGACAACGGCAGACACCGAAGCTGAATCAATGGTGTCTGTCACTATTCAGCAAGACACCTTTGTCATCCCTCCTATGACGTCACCGATGATCGGTCCCGTGCCTAGACCCGATTCTCCCAATGTTCATTGGCCATTGCCAACCACTACAACCTCAGCAACAACAACAACAACTCTTCCACTACCACCTCAACCACAACAAGGTCCGTCAGATCCCATCATCATCAAGCGTATGGGTGAACTTGAAGAGTTTATCGCGAATCTAGTGGAAGAAAATCAAGCTCTGGAAACACGTCTAGACAAGCAGGGGAGCAGGATCAATAAGTTGGAAACTATGGACTTACCCAAAATGATCAGAGAGCAGACGGTGGAGTTTATTGATTCACAGGAGATTGACCGAAAGATTAATGAATCAGTTAAGGAGGTGGTTATCTCATTAGTAAAGCATACAATGGGAGCTCCTCTTCGTGCTCGCTTCAAGGATCTCTCTACGTCTGACATGAAGGAAATTCTGCTCCAACGCATGTTGGAGGAGAACTATGACATGGGACATGCTGACCATCGAGCAGCATATGAAGCACTGCAGGACTCCATCCGTCATGATGAATGTGAGGACTTTGATGTTGATAAGGCTCAGGAGGAAACTAAGAAGAAAAGTAAGCAAGATTATCCAAAGACTCCGCCTGGGTCGCCACCTTCACCACCACCTCCTCCTCTACCACCGTCAGGCGCATCAGGGGCTTCAGGTACAACCGGAGCCTCCGATTCTGCTCAAGCTCCTCCTCCACCACCTCTGTCCTCATCCACTCATCAAGGAGGTCAGTCAACAAGCACCGCGGCCCTAAGTTCCTCAAAGACAGTTGCTTCAGCTGAATACTCTGCTTGGACAACGACTGACACCCGGATTAAGACTTCAATTACAACGATTCTTGATGATCTTTATATGGATGATGAAACCACTGCAGATGAACAAGCATATTCTAGTGGTGAAGAGGTAGGACGTGATCATATTCCTACAGTCAACCTGAGGCAGAGTTAGTGGAAACCTCTCACTGAAGATCGACCTGCTTCTCCAGAACCTGCCTGGACCATACCGTCATCTGATTCGCCTGTTCCAACTAACAACTGGGCCTCTGCTCTAAAGACTACATATGTACCTCCACCAAAGAACTCATTACTTGCTCAGACTGGTGATATTGCGACATTTATGGATTGGTATTGTAAATGACAAGGAATCTCTGAACTCACTCCTAAAGATCTAGAAGGCCCTGCATATGAAATTGTCAAAGTCTTTCATCCCGATGTAGTTCATCTCCAGTTCCAGATGGAATAATGCCACAAGCTTATCACTGATAACGTGGATGATGCAATTCTAAAGTACAATGTCAGCAAGCCACTTCCACTTAGTGGTGAACCAGGTCATATTATCATCCAACCTGACTTCTTCTTTAACAAAGATCAGGAGTATCTTCGATACGGTCACAAGATTGGCAGACCAGCCTTGTCTATCTCAAAGGTGAAGGCGGCTTTCTATCCAGATGTCGGCTTAGAGCAACTGGTACTTGATCAGTTCTGGATTGAAGAGGAGTGCAAGTATGGCATCGCTGCAATGTATGGAATCTCTCACGGGTGGTTTCAAAGACAACGATTCTACATTGACAGATTCTCTTCTGAAGGAGACCGCAGAGCCGTCCAAACTCACATGCGTATCTTAAGTGTCGTCCGAATCGAAGTCTTCTCAATGTATGGGTACAATTACATAAAGAAGATCATCCTTCGTCGAGTTGATCTCAAAGAATATGTCATCGCGGAAAGGGACTTTAAATATATGTACCCTAGTGACTTTGAAGATCTGTACTTGTTAAATCTTCAAGGTCACTTGAACCATCTTTCTCCCGATGACAAAAAGGTTCTCACTACTGCGATCAACCTCTGGATAATAAACTTGGTTATCCGACAACGCATAGAAGACTTTCAGCTGGGAATTGAGAGTTACCAGACACAGTTAAATCTCACCAAACCTCGATGGGATGCCACTGGATTTGAATTCAAGCATGACTACACAGTCATAGACTCTCCAAGGGCAGTTACATTTAGAGACAAATACGGGGTGCAGATGATTATGAGGTTCAATGAGATCTACAAGTTCAGTGATGGTACTCTACAACATATCGATGAAGCGTTGGACTACCGAGTCAAAGAGTTCAAAGTCAACAGGATAAATCCAGGGATGAATACAAGATTTTGGATGAAGAAAGACGTTGTCAGAAGCAAGGAGTTCATGTTCGCTATCCAGAAACGGCTAAAGACACGACGTATCTTCCGGAATCTGGAGAGCTTTGTTGGTGGACGGATTTGAGAAGGCGACTACCGGTTACTGAAGAGAACCGAATGAGGGGTAGTATATCTTATATGTTGTTGTAATAAGTACATTATTATGTAGTGACTACAACTATAACTTAGGCTTGTATATTAAGTAACTATATGTTTCATATTCGGATTATATAAACCTGGCACACTTTCTCCCAAATTTTCCTAACTTAAATCAATTGAGACCCAAAATCTCAACGAATTTGAAATTTTTGCTCAGGGGAGAGAATGTGATTTAAATATTAAATATGATAAAAGTGTGATCTATTAAGACTCAAGCAGGTACTCCTCCCTCCATGTGTCAAACAATTTCGAATATCGACGCACATGTTGAGGGGGAGCAGTTTCATGAATCAAAACAATCAGGATACAATGGCTTTGATATCTATATCACAAGTACCTTGATTGATTTTCAAATGGTTTTAAGGCGAAGGTGAACTGTACCAAAAGACCGACCCTGTAATTACTTTATCGGAGTTATAAGGATGGTAAGGTTAGGTACTCATTCCCACGATCCCGCCAGAGCCGGAGGGATCTACCCAGGGATAATCTACTAGTTAGTGTAGAAGTCCTTAGGTATGATTACAAAAGGAGTTATGTGATAAAATAAGGGAATAGTGCAGACTGAGATGGAGCTAGTACTGGAATAAACCCAACAAGATACTAGTAATGAAGTCTTGGTAAGCACTGAAGGGATTGAAGAATGAAAAAGAAATGATAAGATAAAGGGTGAAAAGAAAGCAGCCCTCCTTAAACATTAGGCAAAAACCGGGTCACTACATATGCTGTCAGAATCACATGGTTGATTGCTGACATTAAAGATAAGTATCATGGACCCAGTGATATGCTGCACAACCCTCCCTAGCCACTCAAGATCCCTCAAAGGATTCTTGTTTCATTTCTCACGGAGTTCAATACATTTCTATCGTCTATCTCACTCCGAGTTAGATGATATTAAAAAGGTGGCAGTCTGGTCCAGCCTCCGACTACTAAATACCAAAAATGCACTATTGAGTCTAGAGCCATGAGATCATCCTTAAATCTCGTTAGGACACTAATACAAACTATGCTTGTTCATCACACTATCTGATAACAAGTAAAGATCTTAAGAGTCCTACACATTATCCTCGTGGTATTGCCAGAACATCCGAGTGATACGAAAGTACTCACAATGAAGATGGAAATCCTTCTAGAGCCAACATCAAACAAGCTCTTAGTAGGTGACATGTGAGATCCTCTTGAGGATCAAGCTTGTGACAACTAAAAAGAAACGATGGTGTGATTCTTTATGAATCACACTTGTTCCAGGCAGTGAATTGACGAATCATTTTGGAAAAACCTTTCGATGCTCAACAACTGATTTTCTAGCACATTGACTATGTATATCTTTCAAAACAAAAGTGTTTCTGATGAAAATTGATTTTCATATTATAAAACTTTCGATGTGTCACAAAAACTCTTTCCTGAGTGACACTCGGCTGATTTTCAAATTAATTTCTCATAAATCAGTGGGTTTTAATCCACTGGTTTACTCATTCCGTGCTTTGTCTACTTTGAGACGCTCTGGTTTGAGAACGGTCTACGTAGCTCGAAACCCTGTCAAGGAGACTCCTTCAAAGTCTACCAGATCACAATAGTATTTATACTGATTAACGGGGAACCGTGGTTCTTGCAACCTTATTCAACGAAAGTGAACAAAGACACCTTCGTTTGTTTATCACTAACATATACTTGCAGGAATCCCGGTGTTTATCACTAACATATACTGGCCAAATACGCGTCAATTCACAACCCCATGCTCACGCTTTATATTTCTAATCAAATATATCATTAAGCGAAAGACTACAACACAGCTTCCCGCAACTCTAATGCTTTCTATCATGAACAGAAAATGTGTGAGCATGCCGGTCCGTAGGTCATAACATCCACCATGGAGGCAATACTTCACCACAAGATGATTTAAGAGATTTACTATGGCTGATGATCTCAAAGAAAGCTCAAAGATCACACAAGTCAAAGGAACTATGCTCAAAGATCACTACTTTCCGTACAAAGATAGTACTTGAAGAATCAAAGACTACGAGCCAGAGTCAAAGATCAACTCTTAGAATGCTAGGATTTAAATTGTGATTTCTAGGGTGACCTCCCTTAGGGGGAGATTGTTAGGTTTAAGAAAAAGACTCGGTCACCCCGTGTGTTTTCATGTTTAGCGTAGCTTGTAGTTTTATTAGTAAATCTTGATTTACTGGTTTTTGGGTCGTTCTTTACCCACTGTAAGCCCACACCATAGCCCATTTTATGGGCGTTTTGTAAGACATATTTAAACCCTCTCCACACATGGAGAGGGTGTTTGGAAGAAATCATTTTCATACACACATCAAAGCATGTTTTTACAATATTCTCCTCTCCTTCCATCTCAATCATCTAAACTTACTCTCTTCTAAGTCTATTTCACCACCACCAGGTTTGGTCGGCTTGGTTTTTTTGGTCGGCCCAACCTAGACTGTATAAAAAACACAACCGGATCATTGATTCTTTTATATCCTACACGGGTTGTAACGTTAGGCTAAGGGTTAATAAAGGTATGGATAAGGCATGAGAAATATATACTGGAAATGGTTTAATGTCGACAAGTCCAAGAAACGGTAATTTATTGGAGTTGGTTTTATAATATACATGTCGATAAGTCCAAGAAACCAATGTTGATAGTTACGACAATCCACAAACCCGAGAGATAATCGAACATCTCAACTATTATTCATATTTCACTCTTTCTCTCTTTTTTTTCTTTTTTTTCAATTTTTTATCACTTTTTCATATTTTTTTCATAACTATCAATTTTCTCACACTTAGTATAAGCATACACTACAAAAAATACGAAACACAAAGCTGCTCATCTTCATCTTCGTTAGAGTGACACAACACTTATAGCAAACCGCGAGCAAACTATAAGCAAAAATCAACCAATCATGCCAATCAACTAGCAACCAACCATAGGGACTTTCGACAAGGGGTAAGGCTAGGCTAAATGTTATATATTTTTGTTTTGTTGTGTTTTTTTATTGGATGTAAGAAAAATGAATAGAATGGCTCAGCGGGTTAAACTAGGGGTATCTAGCACTAAAGATGAGTGCTACAAGAGGGTTTTATTTGGTGGATAGATAATCAGTGTAATTAGCTAAAAGAATAAGATGTTAAATTGAATGGCTATTTGGTTTAATCCTAAGTTGCCTCTTTATCACTTAAAAATACCTATATCACGCGAACGTGATCTCACCGCGGTCTCGTAATGATTTCAAGCACAAGTTCTAGAATCAATAAATCACCGGCACACTCATACAATTTTTAAACCGTTACCAATGCTTCAGAAAAGGCGACAAACTACAAATACACATCCGTAACGACGGATGAGACACATGCAATTGCATTCAAACCTTAACTCGAGAAATCTAAAGGCAAATATTATCTTAGGTATCAAAGATGGATACCCGAATTCCTTAAGATCTAAACCTTATATTTTTTGGGTGATTGGTATAAATGCGCAAGTAATGTCATCGATCCCGAGTCGGATCTGCTCTATTAATCGGGACACATCTCTGGTTTTAAAACTTTATATATTTATTAAGTTTTATTCTAATATATTAACCTAAGTGGCAAAAGAATTTAAAAACAAAATTAGATTTTTAGACTACAGAGGGCAAAAGTTTAAACTTTTAATAATTAGTATAATTTTTCAATTCATTTCCCTCCCACACTTAAGTTGAGCATTATGCGTAATCAGAAAACAACTCAAAAGCAGGATAATGGGAGAAATAAATAAAAGAGAAACGAGACTTCCCGGGGCTCATAAGTGCTAGGTTGAATTCTAGAAGATATGGCGCGAAACAGAACGCCAAGCATGTGAATTCTACCACATGTAATATACTGCTCCAAATATATCACATCCCCAAGTGATAAGCATCACCACCAGTCAAGCTCCACTTATTTATTTAATCTGCAAACAAAACTACGAAAACCGTAAAATACAAAAGCGCACTTTTGTAGGCACCACTATTGTACTTAGCGTATGCAACAAGTCTTTAAACCCCTCGGTATCCCGAGTGGACGAGTTATAGTCTCGTGAGGGTTTCCAACGAACATACCCACAAAGTTCAAGACTTTTTTATTTTTTAATTTTTTAATAATTTTTAAATTTTTTTATTTATACACAATTTACTAAAAACAAACACACATAAAATCATTTTTTATGAGTTTTGGTTTAAATACAAATACATATCAAGAACATAATCATTATTCGAGGTACGAAAACTTATAACTACTACATAAAGAGATTAAGACAAATATTTTTTGGTTTTTTAATTTTTAGCACAAATCAAACACACAATAATTATATAAGGTATAAAACAAATAATTTATATTTTTTTGCATACCAGAAGTGCGTCACACTTAAAAGAAAGTGCGGCGTACAAATTTTTTAATATTATTTCAAATATTCAAAATACAATGGCGGGAAATATTTAACAAAAGTGCGCCGCACACAAACATATATGCGGTGGTTTTATTATGATAGAAGATATTTTTAGATATTTTTACTTATTATTTAATACCACAAATACAAACACACACACACCAAATAGACAAACACAAACAAACCAACTAAACAAAAAGAAATACAAAACTCTTTTTTTAGATTTTATAGTTTTGACAAATTTTACATAATTCAAATGCAAACACTCAATACATAAACACAAACAAGCAATATATGATGCATAGATGAATACAAACATATTACAAGTATTCACAGTTGATAAAACAAAAAGAAATTGCATCTGATTATTATTTTTATACAAAACTGATTTTTTTTATATGCAGGAGCAAAGTGCGGCGCACAAAGTCAATTGTGCGGCGTACGTTTTGCAAATTTTTCAATTTTTTTTATTTTTCACAGATGCAACGCAAGAAATATTATCAAACAAACTAATAGACTAACAAAACACATGTTTTATTATATGAACAGGAACATGTCAATAAACAAAGCAATAACAATTTAGAAATAAAAGTCTTTGTGGTTTTTTTTAATGACAACTAAATATTCACAAAATTACAATTCGTATAATCAGATAAAATAGAATTTCAAATGATCACATACCCGAGACTAAAAATTTGGGGGTTTTTGGTTTTTTTTCTGCAGAAAGTGCGACGCTTTCGTGTAAAGCGCGACAAACTTTCTGGGGAAAAGCGATTTATTTTTGGGTCAGTTTGCCAGAAAACTGTAAGGCGAAAGAGAAGAGGGCTGTCACAGGACAAGTGCGGCGGTTTTAGTGTAAAATAACAAACGGGAACAGGGGAAGTGCGGTGCACACATAAAGATGTGCACCATACTTTCTGCAACAGCAGACATATTTTAAGATTTTAAAGAGATTTAAACACACGTAAGATGCACAAGACTAGCAAACAATCTGCAAACAACTAAACAAATCCCCGTTTGGTGTGAAACCAGCGCACTTGCAGGTTTTATCTGCAAAACATCAAACGAGAACAGGGGAAGTACGGCGCACTCCATCAGAAGTGGCACATACTTGCAGCAACATAATACGGATTTTAAGAGATTTTAAGGGATTTAAACACACGTAAGATGCACAAGAACAAGCAAAAGTTTTGAGAACAACTAAAACAAATCCCCGGCAGCGACACTAGAAACTTGATGTGTGTTTTACAAACTTTAAATTTATAATACTAGAAATACCGATTTTGACTAAAACATAACATTGTGCAAGTAAATCCCTATCTAGTGTAAAATAGAATAAGGTATTCCACGTCGTTCCATGGATTTGTAGGCAATTCACATATTGTTTACAAGTAACAAAGCTAAATTAATTGTCACATATCAATTAGCTAAAACGTGTGTGTAAAGCAAAGCAAGAAACAAGGCATGATCACCATAACATATAAGATAGAGATAAAGCAAGACTGACTCGTCGAATCTCACACCTTAAAACTTATATATATATGATATAAATAAACTCAAGGATGAGAATCCGCGAGACCAAGTAAACCGGAAGCAGTATAGAGTGTTCCCGGGTCGTTATGTCCCAACGAGGCTAGAGATGGAAAATCGAAAGACGATTGATGATTTGTGTTTGAATGTCACAAGGAATGATTGGGCACAGAAACTGATAAAAATAAGCAAAAGCACATAAAAATAGCAAAGAGAATAAGCTGGAACAAGAATAAAAGCTAGGAATGGCAAAAACACTTAAAACTTTTACACTAAAGCACAAATAAGCTCAAATAAACTTAAGACAAATCAAATAGGCTAAACTAACTCTAAATAAGCAAATACAAAAAGCAATTAAGCTAAATTATCAAGATAAACACAACAGTACTAACAACAGTACTAACAGTATTAACTAACAGTATTAACTTGAAGTTAATACTGCTAGTTAGGAGTTAGTACTGGTAGCTTAAGGTTAGTACTGTTAGCTTTGATGAAGCAAGAAATAAGCAAATAAGCAAAAAAAAAAAGGAGTTTCACCTTAACCTTAATAAGCAACTAGTAATAAAATAAGCAACTAGAATAAAACTTAATATATAAATGAGCGTAGCAAGCTAAATCTGATAAGCTTTGAGATTAATTTAAAAGGGAAAATAGCTAAAATAAGCACACAGCATAATGAAATGTTTTAATCATACCTCTAAGAAGCTAAGGGAGAATCAGAAACAATCTGAATTAAATAAGCTGATAAGCTAAAATGAACCACCAGTATTAACTGAACTAACTACCAGTATTAACTTAGAGTTAGTACTGCTAGTGTTGAGTTAGTACTGTTCCTAAAATCAACTAGCAGTACTAACTTGGAGTTAGTACTGCTTGTTCAAAACAGCTTTTAACATTTCCAAAAATCATTTTTATTTTAAACTAATTAAAAACAGATTATCAAATAACAAAGTAAAACACTTATAAGCAAATTTCAATCAATAAAAAGCACTTAAATAAGCATGAATCAGTCTAGCAGTATAAAGCTTCAAACCAACAGTATGTATCAAATGTACTAAACAGTACTAACTAAGAACAGCAAAAAAGAAATGTAAGAAAAAGTGAGAGACTTACAAAACCCTTGCTCACAACAGGGTCAGATCAAGGAATCTACAAGCTCTAGCTGTATAAAACAATGCTAGTAGAGTCATTAAGCCCATCTAGATACTGGCTTATCATCTATAAACATAAGCGAGGTATCTTTGAGATGTGATGTTTGTGATTTTCTCTTAACTACTTAACTTTTATTGTTACTTTAAATGAAAAACACTTATAAGTAAGTCTTTGGTGAGAGCTTTTTTGAACACGACAACAATATGAATAAGAAACTTACCGACTGTATTTGTAATCGACTTAAAAAAAACTCAAATTTGCATTAAAACTAGAAGTGTAACAAAGCTGAAAGTAAAAGCAGTTAAATGACTAAGAATAAAGCTAAGAATTAAATAACTGAAATTAAATAGAAAGCACCAGTTACTAACTTGCCTCAAAGGCTTACAAAAGCTCTATTTTATAGCCATGAAAGAAAAAAAAACCGAAAGTCTTGGGCCTTGCAGCTTGTGCTTCTATGTAAGAAAAAAACAAGTGTGCTTGTTGTGTGAGGAGAGTTTTAAATCAAATCCCCTCCGTTTGATTTCTTTTGAGCTCTTTGGAGACAATCTCATCCATTGAAGAGTACTTTGGGAAAAGGGAGGGATTGCCCAACATGGCTTATAAAACAACTGGGGGGGGGGGGGTTAGTAGGGTGTGATGAAATGATTTTGGCAGGGAAAAGAGTGGTTTTGCAGTGGCGAAGGTATGGGGCGACATACCAAGTGTGTAACTGGGTTTTGGGGCGGAGAAAGATGGTTTTAGGGTAAGTGTGCAGTTTTTTGGTCCCCTCAAGTTGTATAACTTAAATGCAATCTCTACCTTCTTTGCATTTTTTACCTTAGTCTTTCTCTTTTGCCAATACATCATGAGGTTTTGGCAAGTTTGTTAGCCCCCCAAGTTGTATTTTCCAACACTTCGCTTGACTTTTGAGCTTTGTCCTTTCCATTCCGTGCTTGGATTTACTTGTTTTGCTTTCTTTTGTTCCTTTTCTTGAAATATCCGTTTCCTGCACAATACAAATGCAAACATACAAATACAATGTATTTTTGGTACGTTTTTAGTCATTTAGGTTCGCTTAATATGAAAAATGGTATGTGTAATTAAACACATATCAATTCACATAACATAATAGATGGAGATAGAGCAAGACTTTATATAAACAAAGCATACAAGTCATATATGATGGGTAATCATAATAACAAGCATATCTACCAATGATAACATAGAATCCTTTCGGCCTATATACTACATCATCACAAGCGCATTAAGAATGCTTTATATCAAATATGCATACATATGAATTCCTCCCAACCCGGTCGGTCAACATAAGAAAGGGTCTTAAACATCATTCTACTTGAGTTGTTTATCAATTTACCACACAATTCTCACAAGTATGATATTGACACGCCATAGACAAACGGTTCAAAATACATCAAGACAATTAACCCTTTCGGCCTATTTTAATTGCAATGATATACCAAAAGATAAACAATGATCCAAGTAAAGATAACATCGAATTCATAAACATATATATTCATAAGTCATATCAAAATCATTCAAATATTATATCATGTTTCACATATTACCAAAACAAACGACGAACACTACATCATAACCAAACCAATAACCAATTTTTCCATAAACAACCAACATCCGAACATACTAGAATAACCCACGGGGCTGTCACTAACCCGCTGGAAATCAAGAACACGTCGCCAAATGGTGTGTTTGGTAACGGGTTTAATATAGTGAAGGAATTAGAGATTTGGTGTGAATCGTCTAATCCTCATGGTATGATGTGTTTAGATTCTAGAAATATGGTGTTTGAGGTATGGAAATGTTGGTGTTTTAGTGGTGGTTCGCGATGGAAAATGGTGGTAGCATGGTGGTTAGTGGCGAATTAAAGAGGTGTATGGATCATCGGATCCTAAGATCCTCACTAATCCTTCATCCTCTCCAATGATCTCTATGATAGTGTGTGTTTTGATATGAAATTCCCTGGCACAAATGAGGCTGTTTATAGGATAAAATAGGAGGGATTAGAGGCTGTATTTATAGGATCTAGGGGTGCCCAAAGTCGGTCATAGAAGGATCTATAATGGAGAGTTGAAAGGTTGCAATGAATGCCAAGCTTATTTAAGAGCATTCATAATCTGGCAAAAAAGTGCGCCGTACTTATTTGAAAGTGCGGTTTACTTGGGGCAATTTCAGCACTTGGCCTTTTTCAAAGTTGTAGATAATTGAATTCTCTTTGTGTAGCCGCCAGAATCGGGTCAAACAGAGTTCGTATGACCGAGTTATGACCAAAACAGTGAACAGGTGTCGGGAAGCTCTGAGTTTGAGTTTACTTCTTCGTTTAAGCTTCAAATCTTCATGTATTCTTCCGTTTTCTTTCACGACACGTATCATGAACCTACAATAGCAAATATACTTGATTAAGTATCGAAAGTTCTTATTATTAACCAATAAATATACATAAAAACACAGATAACACATATAGAAATATGTATAAAATGAGCGTTATCACATACCTTGAGGATTATCATGGCAAAGGCCCTGTTGCCACAAGATAGCTGACCAATCAAACATGTGTTCTAGCTGTTCCCATAGGATAAAGATGAAGTCTTTCACCTACAAGCTTTATAGGAATATCAGATGAATCAAATGTGTGAAGCAACAAGTTCATCTGCATAAAAGTCGGACATCAAGTTTAAGTATGAAAAAAAGGATTTCTCATATGAAACTTTTAAGTATCATTTTCCCAAATTATTGAGCAAAAAAACAGAAATGAAAAAAAAACTTCTTAAGAAAGATATTGTAAAATAGCATATCTATCTATACTCCTTATAAGGCTGGACGGTATAACATACAACTCACCGCGGTGAGTTACAACTCACGCGTGAGTTGTTATGCCACCAAAAAAAGTGACTTTTCACTTTGGCATTAGCTCTATTACTTTGTACCATTTTTTGTGTGCTTATGGTAAGAAACTCATCTAGTGTGAGTTTGTATTTGGTGGGCCCCTTCTCTTTTGATTTAATGTATTTTAATTAGTTGTGAGTGTGTGAATATTTAGTGGGGTATTTTATATAATGTGGGTATTTTAATGAAATGTGAGTTTTAGTTGTAAGGTGAGTTCTTATTACGGTTGAAAGGTGAGTTGAGGTGAGTTTTAAAGTTGGAGAGAGAAAGCTGATGTGACGCTGACATGTTAGGTGAGTTTTGAGTCCTTATACCATGCAGCCTAAAGGAGATTTACCTATTTCTTGAATTTTCAACAATTGAAAGTTGAAAGTTAAAAATCTTTATTTTAGGCAACAAAGTTGAAAAGTTGAAAATCTATACTACATATAAAACATTTAGCCCCGTTTCTTGGAATTTCAACATTGTTGAAAAAAGTATTTTAGGAAAGGGTGAAGTCTAAAGATACGTAACATATTTTTTTAAAAAGAACGAAATACGTAACCTACTTAATATATTACTAGAATCGCTAAGATACTTTCCAATTTTGGACAATTCGCTAATGTCACCGGTTGTATCAGGTTACCACTTAGAAACTGATAGTAATGGTCCATGTAATTTGCGTTGGACTTTCACCGTTAGTCCTTTGACTTTTTTTCACTTAAATTTTTTTTTTCACTTAATTTTTAAAATACTTTTTTTTCATTTATTCATACACTATTTTTTTACACTTATTATACTTTTTTTCCACTTATTCATACACTAATTTTTTTTACACTTATTATATTTTTTAGGAAAATTTTTAAATGTTGTGTTAAACTTTTTCACAACTAACACCCTCATGTGACTTATATTTATTTTAAAGAAATTTCTTCTAAACGTTGCTTTTGACTTTTTTTCACATGAGGGGTGTTTAACAATCAAAATTTAGAAAAAAATTCTTTAAAAAAATATAAGTCACAAGAGGGGTGTTTAACAGTCAAAATTTAAGCCACGTGAGGGTGTTAGTTGTGAAAAAGTTTAACGCAACATTTAAATTTTTTCCTAAAAAAATGTAATAAGTGTAAAAAAAATTAGTGTATGAATAAATGGAAAAAAAGTATAATAAGTGTAAAAAAAAGTGTATGAATAAATGAATTTAAAAAAAAAACTAAGTGAATTTTTCTTTTTTAATTAAGTGAAAAAAAGTCAAAGGACTAAAGGTAAAAAGTCAACGCGAATCATAGGGACCATTTCTGTAACTTCTGTAAATGGTAACCGGTCAAACAGGTCAAATATCGGTCAATACCCGATCATATTACGTATATCGAATAAAATGTGAAAGTTATTTAGCGATACTGACAATAAAATAAGTAGCTTACGTATTTTGTTCTTTTTAGAAAAGTATGTTGCGTATCTTTAGACTTCACCCTTTAGGAAATGTTGAAAACTTAAACTATTTATAGGAATGTTGAAAACTTAAACTCCTAAATGTATATCTCTACTACATACACGGCTGGCACTATTCAATGTTTTATTCTAATGCTGGAAACTAATTACTAATGCTGGAATGTTTAACAATTTTAATGACGGAATGTTTGACAATTATATAACTATTCAATGAATTGAATACCAAAAATATACACGGCTAACACATCCTATATAAACAACCATAAGTTCATAACTCATCTCATAAATCAATCGTTCCTACTAGAAAGAAAGAAAGAAATGGAGGAAAGTCAAAAA
>BQNB010151282.1:0-15921 GCA_026074375.1 Tanacetum coccineum
GCCCGGTTTGCAATTTCAACCCTTGTCTTTTAACTCTTGTAATACAACTTGAGGTTTGGCAGTTTTAGTCCCTTAAGTTGTATTTTCTTCAATTGGTTGACTTTTGACTTTGTCAGGGTTGATTTTCTGACTTTTACTGACTTTGGCTTTGGTTTGACTTTGTCTTTTCCATCCCATGCTTGGTTTGACCGTTTTTGGCTTTCTTTTTGAATATCCGTTCCTGCACAATTCAAATGCAAAACATACAAATACAATGTATCTTTGGTACATTTTTAGTCTTTTAAGTCTGTTTTTAATGGAAAATGGTATGTGTAATTAAGCACATACCAGTATTCAAGGTTTATTCAAGTATTTTTGAACAAGCACAAGAGACTACTTCTACCTCACAAAAGAACTTATATTGCTCCTACCCATACATAAAAACTTTTTAGCAATATGAGGAGGGCTTCTATGGGTTATATTGGGGTGGACATTCCATTGTTTCCAATAATGCTTGTTCAGGGCCCAGTTGTTCAGGGTGAATGATCAGCACACCCAGTTGAGTCCCATCACACACCCACTAGTGCTCCACCAACCTCACAACCACTAATTTCATCAACCTCTAGGAGAATAACCAGACAGGAATTTGTGGTTCCTCAGCCTAGATCTCCTACTCGAACCAATGTAGCAGATGAGGTTACTTCCATAGGTATGGATGTCAGACTTGGAGGGGCTACCACTACTGTCACTGGCTTAGAAGCGGGACATGGCAATGGTAACATTGATAAGACCTCTACCATGCCCTATAATTCACCTCTCCTAAGAGTTCACACACTTGGAAGTGATGAGGGCATAATGCAACATAATGAATTGATGGATTTGGTTACAAAATTGTTAGACAGAGTTGTAGCTTTGGAGACAGACTTGATGCAGACAAAGAAAGTTTATGGTGCTGCTTTTACAAAGCTTATCAAGAAGGTAAAGAGGTTGGAGAAAAAGGATAAGCTCAGCAAGTCAAGAAGAAAACTCTGACTGGTTCTCTCAGATGAAGAAGGTTCAGATTCAGATATTTTGGCTCAAGAGGATCCTTCCAAACAGGGGAGGAAAATTGCTTAAATTGATGAAGATGAAGGGATTACTTTGGTATAGATGGGCGTTTCTCTGCTAGTACAGATTTTACCACTGCTAATGTACCAGTTACTACTGCTGGTGCAGAAATTAGTACTGCCAGCCCTGAAGTTATAACTGCTGGTGATTTTGTTGATGATATTGCTGCTGAAAGTTTAGTGTACATAAGAAGGAGTGCAGCAAAGACAAAAGATAAAGGTAAAGGTACAATGGAAGAGTCTGAATAGGCTATGACCAAGACAAAAAGGCAACAAGAATAAAAAAGACTTGGTTATGAAGCAGCTCTGAGATTACAAGAAAAACTTGATGAAGAAGAGAGGCAGAGGAATGCCAGAGCACATAAAGCAGCTAGCTCTTTAAATATTGAAGAATGGGAAGACATACAAGCTAGAATTGAAGCTGATGAAGAGTTAGCATAGAGGTTACAAGTAGAAGAAAGAGAAAAATAATCTGAAGCTAAAAAAGCAAGACTGCTTGCAGAACTTATCAACCAGAGAAAGAGACATTTTGCCCAACAAAGAGCTAAAGAAAGGAGGAACAAGCCACCCATACAGGCTCAACAAAGAACTTATATGTCTAACTATATCAAGCATATGGGAAGTTATACACTACAACAGTTGAGAGGATATTCATTTAATGAGATCAAGAATTTGTTTGAAGCAACAATGAAAAGGGTAAACACTTTTACTCCAATGGAGAGTGATGTTGATAGAACAGTTCCTAAGATAGCAGCTGGAAGTTCAAAAAGGGATGTAGAAGAAGAACTTGGTCAAGAAAGTTCTAAGAGACAAAAGATTAGTGAAAGCTCACAACAAGCTAAAGAACCAAGAGATAAAGAATCTGATGAACTATCACAAGAAGAGCTACAACAATTGATGATCATAGTTCCAGAAGAAGGGATGAATATTGAAGCCCTCCAAACTAAATATCCAAATTGACTAGGAGGTTTACACTGAAGATTCAAGAATATACTGGAAAATCATCCGGGTTTAATCATACAGAGGTATATCAAGTTTTTGAAGATATGCTAATGACTTTTGACAGGGATGATTTAGTCAAACTATGAAGTCTGGTTCAAGAAAGGTTCAACTCAACAGAACCAATAGAAGATAAAGAAATAGAGATCTGGGTAGAGTTGAAGAGACTGTTTAAACCTGATGCTGATGATGAGTCATGGAAGTCTCAAAAAAATATTCATGATATAACATGGAGACTGTATGATACATGTGGAGTGCATCATATATCTACAAAGGATGGAATGGACATCTACATGCTGGTTGAAAGGGAATATCCTTTGTCAAGAGGTGTTCTTACACAGATGTTAGTTGCAAAACTCTTAGTGGAACAAGATAATGAAATGTCTAGAGAACTTCTTAGGAAGATATTCATGCAGGTTGAAAGACCAAGAAGATAAAGTGTTTGGAAGAATCCTCTCAAAAAACAAGGTTTTAATTCAAGAAACTTGATGATTTGGAGGTAAATCACAAGTTTATGGGAGGATTGTTGGGAATTAAACTCATTATCCTTAGTACTGCCAAGCCAAAGACTTTGTACTGCTTAAGATACAACTGCCAGTACTAACTATTTAGTACTGCTAGAAGTAAGTTAGTACTACCAGTACTAACTTAACACTGCTAAAGGGATAAAGACGTGTGAAGTGATATGTATTGACTTATTAAGAGTATATTCTATTTAGTTAGAAAGATACGTATAATTTTAACAATATATAAGATTTGTAGTCATCTTGTAAATGACTTCTTAGTGTATAAAAGGAGATCCTAGGTTATGGTTTTGTATGCACAATAGTCATAGACATTTTGATACATAGCTTCAAGGTTGTAAACCCTAGTACTACACAGAGTACTCGTATTATTCATAACAATAATATTAGAGCTTTTCAGTTATTTCATTGTTCTTAAAGTTTACTGTTTCATTAACATTCTTCTAAGTATTAAAGAGTAGATTCCGCATACTCTTTAGTATTCACAAAGTTTCTACCATATTTGTTTTGGATTTATCAAAAGTAACTTAATCTTTACAAGCTAAGGAATAGATCTTAAGTTGGGATCAATGGATCAAATGCGCTTAAATAGGTAATAAAGGAAACCTATAAGCGAAGTATCTATTTTATAGACCAAAAATACTCTAAGCAGTTGTAACTTCAACGGTAACCTAGCAGTAGTAAGTTAGCCTGGCAGCACTAACTTTTGCCCAGCAGTACTAACTTTCGCTCAGCAGTATTAAGTAATGCCCAGCAGCATTAAGTAATGCCCAGCAGCATTAACTCTTGAGTTACCAGTTTTAACCCCAATTCCATCCTTAGCAGCTTTTGCATTCCATTCCAACCATCCTTTGTGTATAATCCGCTGCATATTAACACAATTAACTTCCCCTCAATCAATACTTCAGAGGTTAAGCATTCCAATACTTGCAATCAGATATCGAAATCTGCTAACATCAAATGCTTTTGTGAGCAAATCTGCAACATTCTGATCTGTGTGAATCTTGATTATCTGAATAAGCTTTTTCTCATTGGAATCTCTGATAAAGTGATGTCTAATCTTAATGTGCTTTGTCTTTGAGTAAAAAGCAGGGTTCTTCACTATGCATATTGTGCTCTTATTATCAATATAGATCTTTATATGCATAAAGTTATACCCATAATCAAGCATTTGATTTTGTATCCAAAGCGCTTGTCCATAACAATTGGAAGCAACTATATACTTAGCTTCAGTTGTAGAATTAGCAACCACAGTCTGCTTCTTGCATTGCCATGAAATTAATCTACACCCTAGGAATTGATAACCTCCTGTTATGGATTTCCTATCTAAGCTTGCTCCTACATAGTCACTGTCAGTAAATGCAACCAAATCAAAAGGTGAATCCTTAGAATACCAAAGGCCCAATTTAGGTTGACCTTTAAGATATCTAAAAATTCTTTTCACAGCATGAAGATGTGAAACTTTAGGATTGACTTGGAATCTTGTACAAGCACATACTGCAAACATAATATCAGGCCTTGAAGAAGTTAGATACATCAATGATCTAATCATGGATCTATACAAGTGTTCATCTACATCTTCACCATCTACATCTTTGAGCAAAGGCTTTTGGGTTTCCATGGGCGTGCTTGCTGTTTTAACATCACTAAAGCCAAATTTCTTCAAAATCTCAGTCACATACTTGTCTTGGCTTATAAAAATCCTATCTTCCTTCTGCTTCACTTGCAGTCCTAGGAAGAATGTGAGTTCACCCATAGAGCTTATTTGAAACTCCTTATGCATCATCTTCTCAAATTCAGTGCATAATGACTTCTTTGTAGAACCAAAAATGATATCATTCACGTACACTTAAACTAACAGAATATCACTTTTGACCCTTCTGATAAACAAAGTCTTGTCTATCTTTCCTTTTTGAAATCCATTGTCCAACAAATAAGTTGACAAGGTTACATACCAAGCTCTGGGAGCTTGATGCAATCCATAAAGTGCCTTTTCTACTTTGTATACTCTGTCAGGGAAGTTTGGATCTTCAAATCCTGGTGGTTGACAAACATATACTTCCTCTTCAATCTTTCTATAAGGAAAATCACTCTTGACATCCATTTGGTACACCACAAAGTCTTTAAATGAGGCATAGGCTAAGAATAACATTGCTTCAATTATGGCAACTGGAGCAAAAAATTCATCATAGTCTATCCCTTCTTCTTGTGTGTACCTTTGAGCAACCAACCTTGCTTTGTTCTTAATCACAATACCTCTTTCATCCTTTTTGTTTCTGAAGACCCATTTAGTTCCTATAGCTCTCTTTTCATTAAGTAACTCTACCAAAGTCCAAACTTCTTGTAGCTTGAATTGTAGAAGCTCTTCCTGCATAGCCTCTGTCCAGCATGGATCCTTCAATGCTTGAACTATCTTTTTGGGTTCTTCTTGTGATAAAAAGCAAGCAAACAAGCAATTTTGAAAGTCTTTTTGGTTAGTCCTCTATTGCACTGAGCTAAACATAGCATGTTCAGTCACACTCTTTGTCATCCTTCTGGTTTGATGTACTGAATGTTTATCTCTAAAGATTTGTTCAACTGGATGATCCTTGTGAATTCTGGTAGTTGGAATAGGGCTGATAGGGATATGTGTATCCAAATTAGTCATGTCAGCCTCTGCACCATCATCTTCAGCATCACTAAATTTGCCAGTTTATTCCAAATTAGGTATATTTGGATCATCAGCACATCCATAGACTATATTCTCATCAACAGCAGTATCCTCTATGCTAGCAGCATTAACAGTTGGACTAGCAGTATTAATTATGTTAATGCTGTTAAAACTTACATCCTTCTCTTGATTAACTCTTTCACCCTCTTCAGTTGGATTACCACCTTCATTTCCTAGATCTTTAGCATCTTTCTTTTCTCCCTCCCTTGATAGTTTAAATCCAGCATCAGGAGAATCCTTTGAACTAGAAGAGAATGGTGGATCTTGAGTCCATAATGGTAGCATTATGTAATCTTTGCCAGGTACTGTCTCCACTCTAGCTTTACCTGCATCATCACATGCTTTTGTACCTACATTACCATTAGACTGATTCCTTGCAACAACTAGCTTATAGTTTATAGAATTTGTTAGTGCATCTATATCAAAAAGTCAAGAAGGTCTACTTCCTGCAATATTAGGTGTATTCTCACTAAATTGAACATGCAGGTTCTCTTCTACTATCCTAGTTCTATTGTTGAATACTCTGAATGCTTTGCTATTGGTAGAGTATCCTACAAAGAACCCTTCATCAGCCTTTCCATCAAATTTACCTAGGTGATCTATGGTATTAAGGATTGTAACAGGACACCCAAATGGTCTCATGAAGCTTAAGGCAGGTTTTCTACCTAGAAAAAGTTCATAAGGGGTCTTGTTGTGAGGCTTGATAACTAACACCCTATTTTGGACATAACAAGCAGTATTAACTGCTTCAGCCCAGAAAGTTGTTGGCAATTTTAAATCAGCTAGCATAGTCCTAGCAGCCTCTATTAGTGTCCTATTTTTCCTTTCTGCTACTCCATTTTGTTGTGGAGTCCTAGCAACACTAAATTCCCTCTTAATACCCTTCATTTCACAGAACTGATTCATGACCCTATTCTTGAATTCAGTCCCATTGTCACATCTAATCACTTTCACCCTAAGGTCTATTAGATTTTCTATGCCTGTTATGAATGTTTTAAGGATTTCACTAGTTTCATCCTTAGTGGCTAAAAAGAAAACCCAACTAAACCTACTAAAATCATCTGTGACAACTAGGCAGTACATCTTTTTCATTAAACTCTTTACAAATGTTGGGCCAAACAAATCCATGTGCAACATTTGTAATGGTTGGCTGATTGAACTGACTGTTTTGGTCTTACAAGAAGCTCTGTGTTGCTTTCCCTTCTGACAAGCAACACATGTTTGATTAATTTCAAAAAGTTTTGAAGGTAAACCTCTTACAAGGTTTCCCCTTACAAGTTTATTCATTGTTTTGAATATTACATGTCCAAGACTCCTATGCCAAAGATTAGATTTATCTGGTGTGGCTTTTGCAAAGAGATAAGTGAGACCTCCTTGAGGAACAACATTCTTTAAATCCACACTGTACATGTTATCCTTTCTAGGAACTTTAAGCAAAACATGACTTTCATCAGTTAACTTAAAGTCTGGAGACAGAACAACACATTTAGTATCAGTAAAAAGAACACTATTCTTCTTGTCACACATTTGTGAGACACTGAAGAGGTTAAACTTTAGTTCCTTTACAAAATACACATCTTTAAAATCCAATTTACCAGTTTTTATTTTACCTTTCCCAGTAATTTTCCCTCCTTTGGAATTACCTCTAAAGGAAACAAATCCTCCATCAATTTCTTTATAATCTGTAAAATATGATCTGTTTCATGTCATGTGCCTAGATCATCCACTGTCAATCACTCCTTTATCCTTTAAATCTTGCTGTGGATTGCCCTGCACATAATGGTAGGAAAATTAGTTTCTTTTGGGGATCCAAGCCATTACTGACTTAGATCTGCCTTGTGCATCAATATAGTCAAATCTTTTAAAGGACATTGATGGACCATTATTTTTGGAGACATGTTCTAAAACTTTATGCTTTGGTCTCCAAACTCAACATGCTGAGGCCTTAACAGCATTTCCCTTGTTTCCCTTAATAGCACCAAGAACAGCTTTTGGTCTAGCAGTATTAACTCTTGTTCCCTTAATATTGTTAACATTTTTAGTGAAATTACTGGTATTAACTGTTGTTATTTTGTTAAAAGGCCTTCTAGCAGTTGAATATGCATTATTAATAACATTTTTTATGGGCCCTTCATTATTCACTGCTGTTCTTGGTTAAACAACATTAACTGGTCTAGTAGTATTAAGTGAAATTAGGTCAAACCTAGTTAAGACTGTTCTTGCAACCATGTTCCTTTTTGGACTGAGGTGAGTTAATTTAGAGAAATTATGTTTGTTTACCCTTTGAACATTGGTCCAAACTGGTTTTGCAAATCTTCTATTATTATACATGTTATTGCAATCATTCTTTAAATGATCAAAACTACCACACACATGACAAGCTTTATTGATCATCTCAAAATCACTTCCTAATCTTTGAGACATATGTTGGTTCCAGTTCCTCTTGTTTCCTCTAGGACTAGGTGTATGTTGCCTATTTTTATCAACTGATGTTTTCCTATGAGATTTTACTTGCTCGGTAGACTTAACAAAGTTTATCTTAGCAAAACTAGGTTTATTAAATATCTCAACTGTTTTAACCTTAGGCACATCATCTTCCTTACTTCCGGACATATAATCCTCAATAATTGGGGCTCCATTTTCTTTCCTAGCAGTCTTAGGTTCATTAGTCTCAAGAGTAGGCTTCTCAACTATAGACCCACTAACAGACTCATTCACATCAACAAAATCATCTAGACTAGGATAAACTAAATCAGATTTTAGTGGCATAAAATTTCTAGTATAGGGAGGTGGGATAACATTATACCCTAATCCTATTATCTGTCTGTCTAGAAGTTTATTTAGGTTTTTAATGAATTTTCAAATTTTTGTACTGTAAGTTGAACCTTATCTTTTTCTTTTGTATCCAACTCTAACTTCCTTTTAAGCTCTATAATATATAAATCTCTTAAATAGATTTCTCGTTTTAAGAGTTTTATATCTTCCTCATACACAGACTTATTTTTCTTAAAGACTAACAGTCTAGCTTCTACAGATTCTAAACCAGTTTTATAAGAGACAGCACTTATCCTAGATGTTCTTAAGTCTTTAACTAATTGTTCATTTTGTTCTTTTAGATCTTTTACACATTCTAAACATGATGAACAACAATTTGAGTCATTAGATACCTTAGAGTTTGTAGAAGAACTTGAACTTGTTAAAGAATAAGCCATGAGAGCAAAATTAGTTGGGCCTTCTTCTGCTTGGTCTCTCTAATCATAGCCAAAGCCATCACACTAAGACACTAAGGCATTTGAAGTAGTTGTCTCAACTGGCACAATCCTTCTGGTAGGCTCCCTGTTCCTGCTGTCTTGATTCTTGGGTGCCATGCACTCCCTTGCAAAGTGTCCTCTCTTGTGACAGTTAAAACACTCCACCTTAGACTTGTCAAACCCAATTCTTTCTTTGTTGGCCATGTCCAGCTTCCTTCCGGTATTCTTCAGGAATCTTCTTGCCCTTATAGTTAGCATAGCAATGTTCCACCTCAAGTCCATCTCTTCTAGATCATCAGGATCGATTTGTTATAGATCGTCATTATCAAGCTGTGGAATACTTGATTGGCTAGCAAAGAAGGAATAAAGCATAGCATCACTTAAATTTTCAACAGTTGTTGAGCTATCAGCAACACCCTGAGTGCTAGCAGTATTAACACCTTGAGCAATATTAACTATTCTAGTTGCACTGTTAGTGTTGCTAGAGGACAGAAAGGCTACATTATGTGAGTTTGTGGTTGAGCTAGATATCCCCTTGACCTCTGATTCATAAGCCTTCAGGTTGTTGAAGAGGTCATCCAAACTCAATGTATCAATCTCTGGTTTGTTCATCCACACAATAACATGCATAGTCTATTCTTGTAACAACCTTCTCAAGAACTTCTGATTGATGTCTTCTTGAGGGATAACTTCACCATGCATCTCCAGTTGACTAATTAACTTTTGAAGCCTTTCATAGGTTTGCTTAATTACTTCTGAGCTGGATGCAGCAAAGTTTTCATATTGCTGCTTTAAAATATTTTTTTGAGTTTTCTTTGTAGAAGTATTACCTCCAAATCTGTTCTCAATAGCCTGTATCAGTGTCTTAGCACCTCGTATGAGTTGAACTTTAATTGATGCTCATTAGGTAAGGCCATCAACAGAGTACTTCTTGCCTTTAACTCTGCCCTTCTTTGTGCCTTCTCTTCAACACTTGTAGGAGGGATAACAGCCTCCTTACCATCAACAGTTTTTGTTACTATAGGTGCATTACCATTTTATACGATCTCCCATAGAGTGTAATAAATGCACTGTAGGTACTGCTCCATCCTCATCTTCCAAAGATCATACTCACCAGGTTGGAGTATGGGCAGCTTGATGGTTTGAGTAGATTGAGAATCCATTGCTTCTTGAAAAAGTAGATCTTGTGTGTAGTAAAGTTTCTTCTTATTCAAAGCTTCTCACAAGCTCTGATACCACTTGTTGATCCTAATAGAATAGATCTTGCTTAACTTGTATAAGGCTAAGTTGTATTGAATAAATCCAAAGCAACTATGATAGAAACTTTGATTGTGAATATCAAAGACTATGCGGAATCTAGTCAATGATACTAAAAAGAATTTCAATAATGAATAAGAACAATAACAAACAGTTTACTAGACTTTCAGCCACAATATAATACGAACACTCTTAATAGTGTTAGGGTTTACAAAACCTTGAAGCTAATTGACTTGTAATTTTTTGTGATGATAAACTCTATACCCTATGACCTCCTTTTATACACCAAGGAGCCCTAATAGGATTACAATATTTTCCTAAGTTATCATAATCTTTTAAACAAATAACTTATACGTATCTTTTACAAAAATATCTCATACATATCCCATAAGCAGTACTAACTTGATCTAACGGTACTAACTTACAACCAGCAGCATTAACTTTCTCAGCAGCATTAACTTTACATCAGCAGTAGTAACCACTTAGTATATTTTCCTTGAACTTCTTAAGCAGCAGTAACTTCCACTAGCAGTCTTAACTTTTGCACTAGCAGTATTAATCACTTAGAATATTTTCTTCAGTCTTCACCAGCAGTAGAAATCATAACCAGCAGCAGTAACTTCAACATTACTAAGAAGTCTTTTAATCCCAACACATCTTGCGAGAAGTCAAGTACCAGGCATGTGTATTGATGACGTATCCTCCTCTCTGGCTCAGAGGCCTCCCCTTCGAGCTTGAATGGGATCTTCTCCCTTGTAATTTAAAACCTTTGAATAGTTTCGAGTGGCGTAAAACTGTCTTCGAGATGATTACCAGTATGGGAATCCGCCACGCGAAGGCTCCAAACCCTTTGCGGTAAGGCCTTCGACAAAACTAGGGCAAATGTCAGACTTGTTTAAGTCAAACTAGGGCAAAGGTCGTATACAGTTCCTGCAATCACCCCTTAAAATATGGGACACCCCCACGATCACCGGTTTTTGTGCTAGGCCTTGTCCCATCTTATTTCTACACATATAAATAGATGGCAGGTTCTCCAGGTATGACTAAGACTTTCACACACTCATACATACTTACATACTTACTTTACATCATAAAAACACGTACTTACTCTAACACCGGAGGTGATTCGCAGGGACACCCCTTGCGCTTCACTTAACGTGGTGTTTCTATTTGTGTTGTCACAGGTTATCCAAAACTTGGAAATCCCTCAAGCATCCCAGAACTCTTTGATCCTATCAAAGCCTGATTCTACCCATATTTGCACAATCAGTGGCGCCATCCGTGGGACTTACAATAATTAGTCCCGTCTAAACCAAGTCAAATAACCTCCAAACCACTTCACCTAATTTTCTGGCATGACTAACGGAAGAGAAATGACGCCACCACCGGGTTTCTCGACACCACCCCCTATACCCAACATCAATACCAATGAAAGACCACCTGTAACTACTACCGTGCTTGCCGCCACTACCCCTGGAAACATGCTATTTTCTTATCGTGTTTCCACTTCGACTAATCCTACCCTGTGATTAGTCTCGCTTTTACAGAAGCCAACTACGAAATCCTCGAATCTCTCTTAAGATATAGATGAAGACAGATACGCAATGAAGATATCTGAACAGAACTGGAGTATTTTAGTGAAGACTACGATGAAGAATACGAGATGGAACCAAGGCCTGAATGAACCAGGGAAGGCACTCCACCTCTTCGCACAAGATCACCCAGGGTTCGCAGACAACATGAAAGGGTAGTAGGGTTCGAAGAAGTTCCAAACAAGGAAGGAAGCAAAACCGGAAGGAATACCGAGGGTAACAGACCTTCGAAAGCTGGAGCAGAGGAAAATGGAAGGCGGGAGATGAACCTACCCCCACTTTTGGCAGCCCACGTAGGAAGGAACAAAAATGGCCAACCTCTGCAATCCTCCTTGACCTCTGTCCATGGAGGCTGTCAATCCTCAATTAACATAGGAGGGAATCTCCCTCCTAACAATATGCTTCTCTCACACCATGCCCAACCTTTCATGCCTAGTAGTGCATAAGTACTCAATGGATTTGTACCTACTTATGTTAACCCCACTCCCAACCCTCTGTGGGTATTATTAAAGGACAAACCCCAAGTTTCTCTTTCCAAGCTTAGACTAGTAATCCCTTAATTGGGGGAACCTCTGTCTACCCTTCACAAGGAGGGTACGTATCCCAAACTTTCCCAAACGGTAACGTACCGCTGTACAATGGGTCTGCGTATCCTATAGCTACCCCTACGAATAACTACCCCTTCCATACGCAACCTATGTATGCACAGCCAAATATGCCCGTGTGTTCGAACCCATACCCTGAAGGTCTTTTTGCAGATCCAACAGGATCTGTGACCCCCTTTGTTCGCTGGATCGATGACTATCCTCTCCCAGATAGACTAAAAATGCCTTCCCATGTTAGTTCTTACGATGGAAAGGAGGATCCTGATCATTTCTTACACTTCTTCGAAGGAGCCATACGTATGCAAAAATTGCTAATGCCTGTGGCCTGTCACATGTTTACATATACCCTTAAGGATTCTGCCCGAATATGGTGGAATAGTTAAAAAGCTTGTAGTATTCTCAACTACGAAGACCTAAAGGCAAAGTTTTAATTATACTTTAGCCAGCAAAAGAGGTTCATGAAGATGTACTTGGCAGTTCACAACATCAAACAAAGAGAAGGCGAGAGTGTCAGAGCTTTCGCCATTAGGTATACAGATGACACCTTACAGATTTTGGGCCTACATGAAGACCAACGTATTTATGGTTTTGTTCATGGTTTGAGAACAAGAAACTTGGTCGATCACCTCTCCACAGACCTTCCATCCACTTACAAGAGTTTGATGGAAAAGACCTACATATAGATTGAAACAAGAGAAGTTAACACTAATGGAGCCCCGAATGATCAGAGGGATAACTTCGAAAGGTCAAGGAAATCCTCCTGGGACAACGACAGGGGACAGAAAAGTAGAGACAGGTTATCCCCTTATCGGAGACCTAATCATGGATTGCTCTCCAGCCTATCTAAGATTCCAAGAGATATTCTCGCCACAGAAAAGGCAGCCAGAAGCTTCGAGCAGCCTCCTCATATGTTAGAAAGCAGGCGATCACGAGACATGTCTAAGTACTGCTACTTTCACGAAGACCATGGACACGACACTAACGATTGCCGACAACTAAGGAGCCAGATCGAAGAAGTTGTAAAGTCAGGCCAACTCTCCCACCTTGTAAAAGGGATCAAGAAGGAAAGGGCAAAAACCTCTGATAGCCAACGGGGAGAGAAGAAAGAAAAAAGCACTACTCCAGCTGAAGCATCTATACTTATGATAAATCAGGAGGAAGCTTGCATAAGGAACAATATATCTAAAAGCCCAACCTTCGAAGGAAGGGAAATCACATTCCCCCCAGTAACAAAGGGTAGCAACTCCTCAACACCGGTCGTCATAAAAGCTAAGATCTTTAGAAGGGAGGTAGGTCGGGTACACATGGATAGTGGTAGCTCATGTGAGGTCATCCACAAACATTGTTTTTTGAAATTGAAGCCCTCTATCCAAGCATCTAAGGTGGATTCGCAAGTCCCGCTGGTTAGATTTTCGAGGGAAAAGTCTTAGGCCATTGGAGAAGTCCTTTTGGAGATCACGATAGGCGACACTCCTCTCTCAAGAAGTGATACTCTCAACTTTGTCATCGTAAGGTCTAATTCCCTATACAATATGCTGTTAGGAAGGACAGCAATACGGAAAATAGGAATGGTAGTCTCCATGATCCACGGGGCCGTTAAATTCCACACTACCTAAGGAATCGAAAATGTGTTCTCAACATACGAATCTAACAAAATAGGATAAGGTGTAAAGAAAATAAAAGAGACATCCCCAGTAAACACAAAAGGGGTTTTCAGCTACACTGATGCTGAAGAAAAGATAATCGTTAACAGCAAGTACCCAGAACAGACAGTCACCATTAGAAAGCAGCTACCAGAACACTTCAAAGAAAGGTTACGAAACCTCATAAGGACCAACACAGATGTCTTTGCATGGACTCATATTGATATGACGGGGATCCCCAAAACCATTATGGTTAATGGGAAACCCTTCAACACGGAACACAAACGGAATGAGTATAGCCACATCAAACCAATCAAACAAAAAAGATGAAGCCTAGGTCCTGATCGTAGCACAACAGCACGTAAAGAGGTAGAAGAGCTCATAATGGCAAGGATATTATGAGAGACCGCGCATCAGACATGGGTAGCCAACCCAGTCATGGTAAAGAAAAGTGATGGAGGATGGAGAATGTGTGTTGACTTCACGAATATAAACAAAGCCTGCCCCAAAGACTGTTACCTTCTGCCCAAGATTGATTGGAAGGTAGAGTCCTTCTTGGGATTCCACCTAAAGTGCTTCTTGGACGCCTACAAAGGCTACCATCAGATCCAAATAGCAGAAGAAGATAAGGACAAGACAACATTCTTCACAGGAGAAGGAGTCTACTGCTACCGAAAGATGCCCTTCGGTTTAAAAAACACAGGAGCAACATATCAAAGACAAGCAAACAAGGTTTTCAACGATCAAATTGAAAGAAATCTCTAAGCCTACGTCGATGATATGGTTATCAAAAGCACCTTGGAAGAAGACATGCTGACAAATATAAAGGAAACTTTTCAAAGGTTCCGATCGATCAACATGAAGCTTAACCCAAAGAAGTGTACCTTCGGCGTTGAAGAGAGCCCATTTTTAGGACACATCATTACTAAGCAAGGCATACGAGCTAACCCCTCAAAGGTAAAAGCTATCGCCGACACTGAACAACCAAAAATGCTTAAGGACATACAAAGCCTCAATGGAAAATTAGCAGCCCTTAGCCGATTTCTGTCAAAAGGCGCTGAAAGGTCCCTTCCTTTCTTCAAAGTGCTCAAAAGTTATACAAATAAAAAGAACATACAGTGGACACAAGAAGCAGCAGCGGTGCTCCAAGAAATGAAGAAATTTGTGGAGACTTTACCAACACTCACAACGTTAATACATGGAGAAGTTCTAATGATGTGTCTCGCAGCTTCAACAGAAAGCATAAGCGTGGCTTTATTCGTGAGAATGGAAGAAGGACAAGTTCCCATTTACTTCGTAAGCAGAGTCTTACAAGGAGCCGAGCTCAACTACCCCGCACTGAAAAAACTCATACTAGCGTTGGTACACGCAGAGAGAAGGCTGTGAAGATATTTTCAGGCACATTCGGTAGCGATCCTAACCAACTCTCCTATCAAACAGGCACTCACGAAACCCGAAAAGTCAGGGCGTGTAGCTAAATGGGCAATCGAGCTAGGAGAACGTGACAACCTGTTCCGAGCAAGGGGTGACAACAACAAAGAAGCGACAAAAGATTTTTTAATCGAAGCACGCCCTAAAGATAACAGGAAGGAAGTAGGGAGAAAGACATACATGAAGTTAGAGGAAATGAAACCAAGCTGCGAGTGAAAGCTCTATACTGATGGAGCATCAAGCTCTGACGGTTCAGGCGCATGATTGATGCTGATAGACCCCAAAGGTAAAGAGTGTACTTATGCTCTACGTTTTGAATTCAAACCAATGAATAACGAAGTAGAGTACAAAGCACTATTAGCGGGGCTAAGAATAACATAAGAAATAGAAATCGTAAACTTGGCGATCTTTGTAGACTCTCAACTATTGGTAAATCAAATAAAGGGAATCTACGCAGCCAAGCAACCAACCATCAGAGAATATCTACAAAGAACAAAGGAAACCCTAAGAAGGTTCAGGAGCTACACAATCGAGCACATTAGGAGAAATCAGAACAAGAAAGCTGATGCCCTAAGCAAACTAGCTTCGATAACCTTTGAGCATCTCACTAAAGAAGTACTAGTTGAAATCCTGGCAAGAAGGTCAATAAAGGAAAAGGAGGTTCTGCAGGTCGAAACCAAAGAAGATGAAAGCTGGATGACCCTCATCCATGAGTATTTGCTGAGCGGTTTACTACTGTTAGGAATTAAAAGTCTTTACACTTAGTACTGTCAAGCCTAAAAGTTTGTACTGCTCAGATTATAACTACCAGTACTAACTGATTA
>BQNB010151283.1:0-15920 GCA_026074375.1 Tanacetum coccineum
CCACTCGTGGAACGAGTGCGAATACTTAGTTTGCAAAGCAATCAATCTTAGGAAAACCACCTTCTTCTTCTAGACCCAAACTGTATGTTGTAACTCCTCTACCTAACTCTACGGCTTTTCCCAAGGTTGGTGAGATAAATGCTTTGTCAAAACCAGTCACTTCAAACTCGGTTCCTTCCTCTCGAGAATCAACTGTTGTGAACAATGAAAGAGTGATTGCTCCAGGAATCTTTAGGATTAATCCTTTTAAAGCTTCTAGGGTAGACAACTTTGTGTCTAACAAACATGTAAAAACAAGCGTTAGGACAAAACTGATAACTGTTTCACAACCTCATGTCATCACTAAGAATGATGTAAATTCCAAAACAAATGGTTTCTCTCCTAAAGACGTTAAAATCACTACTAGGATCAGAAGACCACAGCCTAGGAACAATCCTAAGAGTTATAAGGTCTCTTTTAAGTCTAAGAGTAGTTGCCTCTCGAATAAGTTAGCGAATATAGAAGAAAACCATAGGAGTTTACAGTCTTCTAACTATCCGGACCATACATCATCTGAATGTAATAACATTAAGCTTGCAATTCGAAATGAAAAATCTGAGGTTATTTGTGCTACATGTAAGCAATGCCTAATTATCGCTAATCATGATGAATGTGTGCTTCAGTATGTGAATGACATGAAATCTAGAAAGAAAAACCAAAGTGCTAATGTTTCAAAAAGTGCAAATCAAAAGAAACATAAGCCAAAAGTCTGGAAACCTAAAAAGGGAGGGTCCAAAGAAAGACTTGCTTTACCTAAGCCTAGTACACCTAGATCTTGCCTTAGGTGGGCACCAACTGGAAGAATGTTTGACCTTAAAGGAAAGATAATTGCAACCAGTGAATCTGAGTGTCAACTTGACTGCTCTAAAGATGATAATGCATGTACTTTTAACCCTCAGGAACCGATCAGCAAACGGTTTCCAAATTTAATTTTCTCTATGACAAGTGGCCAAAATTGGTTTGATACTCTGCTAATTCCACTGCTTTTCGAGTATAAACCAAAGGACAAAGAAAATCATGGAGACAATGAATGAGACAGTTGATGAGCCTTCTGCAATGGCTTGTAATCAAATGTCAGATTGCAACCCGATCTTCAAATAAAGGAAAATGTACATGTTAGTGCGTTTATCCTTAACAACGAAAAGAGAAATCTTTTCAGTCTTGAGCTTGTAACAAAACATTTAAATTTTGTTAGCTTAAGTCGATGGCTTATGTATAATTCAGTACATAACCCGAGCTTCAAAGAAAAGGAGAGTGTACGCTTCAGTGCGCTTTACCTTAAAAAGAATAGAAATCTTCTTTTTTCACTTCAGAATATGATAGTCATAGTGGCGGATGATAGAGTTGGAAAGTCTACTTTCGGTACCATTTGTTTCGACGAATTATTCAAATGGGAAAAAACAAGTTGTTTTCAAAGTCGATTTCCGCGTTACCTACTTGCTGATAGCATCCGATAAAACGTCAACAACAACAGATCAACTTCATCTACTTCAACTCTAGCAACAACTAATCACTTTTGCTGATTGGAAACTTCGACTAGGTAAATATTTTTGATCTTTCACTTTATTTTGATTATAAATTATTTTTAAATAATAAATACAAAAATAAAATCAAGAAAACAAATATAAAATCAAAAATTTCAAAAATACCAAAAAATAATCTTCTCTGACATGTCTCCACGGACAATCGATAACATTTGTTGCACCTAGAAATGTTGATTAATGATTAACACGGTGAAATAAAGAAGTTTCAGAGCCGAGAGTTTCAAATGCTTTCAAAACATGTCTTCCCACTTTTTCCTCAATACTTTCTAAGTAAAATGTCATCTTAGACTCGGTCTCCAAAGAAATAAATATGTTCATTTATGCACATTTATCCTAAACAACGGGAAGTTCATATCTTCTCGCACTTTAGCCAAGTCCATATAAACATTCAAAGTTTATGAATGCTAAGAAGTACTAAGGAAATATGATGTCATAAGATATATACTCACATATTTTTCCGTATTGAGCACAATTTTTTTCAAGATATTTTTTCAAAAAGAAATTTCAAATTCTTTCTAAATTGTGTGCTCAAACCAAACTCCCTCAAACTCCAAGATTTCCACTCTATTCGTAAAAATGAAGGGTAGATATAATAATATGATTCATAACTGTATGCACTCCTGTTCTCCCAAGACTTAGTTAGGCTCATGTGAATTCCGGACATTAACTTGTTTTTAATTCACTAATTGTAAAAAAATTGTAACCACATATGCAATTTTTAAGAGGGAGAATAGTGATTAAAATAGTGATTAAAATGTGATCAATATAGATTAATAATGGATACGATCTTCCATCTATAAATGCGTTCCCAAACCTCTGATTGCTAAACTCTTCATAAAATGGTGCATATGTGTAGGGGGAGCTTTTTGGTAATTCTGAAAACACTCAATGCGTCTTAAATGATTTCTCAGACACATTGATTGACTTTTTATCGAATGGTTTTATGGATCTTCATTGCAATACCCCAAAGACCGACCAACTATTTTTTCTCAAGGAGTTATAAGACGGTTAAGGTTAGGTATATTCGTTTCATGATCCAGCCAAAACCGGAGGGATCTACCTAGGAACACTCCATTAGATAGAGTAGAAGTCCTATGTATGATTGAAAAAAAAGGAGTAAAGTGAAAATAAGGGAATAGTGCCGACTGAACTGGAACAAACCCAACAAGGTACTAGTCATGAAGTCTCGGTAAGCACTAAAGGGGTTGAAGAATGAAAAAGAATTATAAGGATAAATGGTGTAAAGAAAGAAGCTCTCCATACAACCTTAGGCAGAAACCGGGTCAATGCATAATCTATAAGTAATCACAAAGATGATTCTGGTATTGAAGACAAGTCATCATGGACTCAATGATGCAATGCACAACCCTCCCTAGCCACTCAGAATCTCTCAAAAGATTTCTGTTTCATTTCTCACAGAGATCAACACGTTTCTATCGGCTTTCTCATTCCGAGATCGTTGATATTGAAAAGGTGGCAATCCGCTCCAGCCTTCGATTACCAAAATAACAAATATGAACTTATAGAGTCTAGAGCCAACGAGATCCATCCAAAATCTCACTAGGACACAAATTCCAATATACAAAATGTCGTACATCATTATACAACATTTGGTATCAATAAGTCCTATGCATTATCCTTGTGATAATTGCCAGAACATGAGAGTGATACTCTTTAGTATTCACAGTGACGATGGAAATCCTTCTTGATCCAACATCAAACAAGCTTTTGGTAGGTGACTTGCGAGATTCTAAATGAATCAAGCTTGTGTCATCTGGATATCGATTTTAGTCCAGTATACGAATTGATGACTCAATCAGAAAGATAGGAACTATCTTATTCACTCTTACCGTGTTGTCTGCTTTGAGACGCTCCGGTAACGAGAACGGCTAGTGCAGCTGCGAAACCCTGTCAAGGAGATTCTTTTGAATTCTACCTGATCACAGGCAGTATTTATACTGATTAACGGGGAACCGTGGTTATTGCAACCATATTCGACGAAGTGACAAAGACACTTTCATCCATATATGTTTATCTCTAACCTATACTTGCAGGTTTTCCTGACGGTAGTTCGTCTATATCTGTTGTGTATCACTAACATAAATTTTCAGGTATAAGTGACGGCATTACAACCTCATTCTAGCAGATTCAATATTCAAGACCTCATGCTCAATCGACAAAGATATATACATCATGAAAGCTCAAACTATCAAAGCCTTCCGCAATCTCTGATGAACAAGCACTTCCTTATAAGAACATTTTTGACAAGATTGCCAGACAATAACAAAGATATATCTTACAAGTGGATCAAGTACCACTCTTACCGTGATGTGGTACAAGTAATCATGTTAAAGAAAATGTTGAGGGAGATTGTTAGCAAGCTTTCAAGACCTTGAGCATGAGGGTGGAGACACAAGATCGCAAGGCGGCATAAAGATTCAAGGATAAAGATTTAGAGATCTCAGTAGTCAAGACAAATCAAGGCCAAAGACCACGATATTAGTATTTTGTCAAAGAATATCAAGTTAAAGATCAAGATCTAAAATCACGAGCATGTAAATGGAACTTCTAAAGGAATTCCCAAGAATACAAGGCTCCAAGACTCAAGACGTCACAAGAAGGATCCACAATTGAATGACCACCCCTTAGGGGGAGATTGTTAGCCGTGTTTTTATTAAAGTGATGGTCATTAAATAATCCCGAGCCTTGTATAAGTAAAACGTAGTATACAAGAATTTATTTAAGCTAGTTGGGCCTAGTTGTCGGGCTCAAGCCCATTTATATTAAGATACGACCCAAAGAAAAGCCCACAAGGCTAGTATACTCTTGTAACTATATAAAGCCCTCTCCAAGTGTGGATAGGGTGTTGCTTCTCATTTCTTCTTTCTATGTGCAAGTAACTAATTTTCTCTTTTTATTTCTCTCTCTAGTTCTTTCTCTCTCTAAAATATTTTTCTTATTTTTTGTGTTTTGGTGATGAAAGGATATCTCTAACATTAAGACACACTTATTTACAAACGTCTTGATCATAGATCAAAAACAACAACCAAAGTTGGCGTTCCAGTAATGGTCAACTTCCCTTACATCCCATAATTTACATACTTTACAAGGCAAGTGGTGATATCTACTACTTTATACAAAACTTTATATCGTTGATTTATAAGACGTATCAACGAATAATTGATCCTTCAAATAATTCCTTCGGTATAAGCTTTTGCGAAACGATTATCTTCAAAATTTTCTCCTCTTTTTTGTTGCGATTTTTCTAATTTTTTCAATTTTTTTAACACTAACTATGAAACTCGGTGTAATTTCACCATCTTCACGATCATAATAACTCCGAATAATTCCTTTGGTAATTCTTTGTTCTTCAGACGTACCATTAATTGTGATAGTAGTAAAAATACAAGAGTTTTGACTACTTTATACATTCCCATTTGCAATGTGCAAATTTCTTTCCAACCGTACCAAAGATAGAAAATGACACAAGATGGGAAATACATACTTTACACTTTAAGAAACTAGCAACTGTAAATAAACTTAATCTAACAGGGTAAGCTAAGGTGTAAAGGTGTAACGAAACAAATATTTGGTGTAATTCCTAAATCTACGGGTTTTTCTAAGGGTATCTTACTCTTATAATGAGAGTAAACAAAGGGTTTATATGGGGGTTAACTAACCAGTGTAGTTAGTTAATAAACAACATGTATAAGCTTTTTAGGTGTAATCCTAAAATTTACCAATTTAAACAAGTTACTACATCTAAATCCATAGTACTCATCACTGTGGTCTCGAATAGATATACCAAGCCAAGTTCTAAAGTCTACTATATCACCGACACACTCATATTTTATGGAATTTGGGTAAACATTTAGAAACGGATAATGTTAAATCCTTACAATATCTAACAAGGGTTGTTGTGTGCGGGTTATGTACCAAGTAATTTTCACAAAAGTATGCTTGAATTTTTTTTAATTTGAGCATAATTTAAGCATTTTGATGTGAAAAATAGGACAAGTAAACATTTTGATTCCCATCCCCCCACTTGAATTATACAACGTTCTCGTTGTATAGATAAAACAATAAAATACGGGAATTAAAAAGAAATAAAAAAAAGTAAAAAAGAAAAGTAGAAACACACCCTTATAAAAAGGGCTACCGGGTTAGAGATTCTACCAATGTCTTATTGTATTTTATTGAGCAAGTTATTCCAGATCATAGGTATTCCCCATTCACCCAATCATTGTTTCCGCAAGTATCCTTCTCCCTTGAGTGTTCTGTTGAAAAATAAGGAAAAAAAAAACTATGCCATTTCCTATCCTTGGTAACCTATGTTATTTTCAATTAAACACAAACCTAAAGTCAAACTGAACAAGAGAAAACTAATTAACGCTGATTACCAAAAACCTGGGAATAACAACCGTAAAAAAATAGAGAACCTATTGTAAAAAGTAAATATAAATTAAAAGGTTCCGCAGTCCCTGCCAGAATTACGTCCCCGAAAAATATATAGTGGCACCATGAATTACCCGCCCGAAATTTGGTCCAAAACTGAACGATAAAATATATTTTAAAAAGTGCCAATAAAAGTAAAAGGAAACAGTATAAACGTACCCAGAAACAAAATCAATAACGCCCGTTAATGGTACAAAAGGAGCCGGATACGCCCCCGTTAAATGGAATAATTCTGGGGAAGAAAAAAAAGACACACTCGATAAAAAAAATAACAATTCCCCTGATTTTTGTTCCCCCCTCCCGGGAAGCAAGAACTTTTTTTGTTTTAACATGCAAAAGTCTTTAAGATCAATACTTTGTTCCCCTCGCAGTCATTATTCCCCCTTTTACCTCACGTATCTAAGTTGATACCATACCACACCATTCCTTTGTCCCAAATCAATAGCCAAAAGATTTCATTGGTTAATGCCTCCCCGGCCAAAGCTTTCTTTCAACCCTAGTATTTATGCCCTTTGTAAAAATCACGTAAACCATCCTTCCTTAATAGCAATGTTTAACTTTTCGTCATTCTCCCCGAATTGAAAATTACTATTTGATCCCCAATACGAAACTCATCTAAATTTTTGGGCCAAAACCAGACCCCAGCTCGTGAAGGTTTTTTCCAATCACACAATAACATTATGTCCATTCATTCTCCCTTATGTTACATTACTCCATATCCCCCCCCCCATAAATTTACGATCAATCCAAATTGGTATTAATCAAAGGTTGGACCCCGAAACTTCTCCCCCGCAATTTTCACCACTTTGATTCAAACACACTACCCGTTGATTAAAATTCCCGTCAAGAAATAAGGCCTTAATTTTTTCTATAAAGCTTCATCTTTCAGTTTTTGTTTAGCTATCCTTCAAAGGCTTCCGTACCTTTTCAATAAATCCTTTATATTTAGAAGTTAGTTTACCAAACAATGGGTTATAAAACGCCTCCATGAAATTTGTCCCTCCCAATTACAGTATCCATCAATTTACATCTAAAACACAGTTTGGTCATTCCCGAACCACCCCAGTTATTTTTTAAAATAATTGAATAAAGGCTGTCCCTCACATACTGATTTAAACTAGTTTTCGATTCTTCCCCCAATGTTTCCCATTTACCATCCAAAGGGGTTTACTCATGCAACCCATGGAAATAACCCTTTCGTCCCATTTCGTTAGAATCCAATCCCATCCCCAATGGTATCATCACATAATTTTTTTTAAAACCCCTTAATGTCCCTTTTAGTGAAAGGAGGTCAGGATCATATTCCATTGAGTAATGTTAATTTAAACCTCTTTTGGAAATTTTTATTTTTTCCCGCGCAGTGTTGTATTTTACCCAATAATCCAAAAAAGTTTATTTTTGGTTTCAATCCGAAAAAAAATTTCATCGATTTATCATGTTTTTTTCATACCATAGGAGATTTAGTGTTTTCCTCAATATTCCCGAAGGTTTTATCCATTTTTTTTGGCTCAAATTTCCCAAAACACTTAAAGGGTTGAAATATCCCTAATTTCTATTTAAAATCCCCAATAAAAGGACCACCTTAGTAAAAAAATAATATCCCAATATGTCACTTATAAGTTTTTTTTTTTTTACAAACTTTGAGCCAAACCCAAGTATTTTTATCAAAACATTTTTGATTATTGGTGTGAAAAAATTCCCACTATTATCATGGGGGGTTGGGTGGGTTTAACTCACCATCCCCCTAGTGCCGAGGAAAAGCTACAGGGTTAGTAAAATTTCCTAAAAAATTTAGCAGAGTTAAATGAACCCTAACATCCCCCAATCGATTCCCCCCCTTATAAAATCCCCCTTAATCAAACCATTTTTTGTGCCATCCACCCCCCAAACCTAATTAAAGAAATTGGGAAAAAAACAACAACTCCCAAATAGTTTTAATTAAAAATCATGAATTTACATTGGGGTAAAAATCTGATTTGGGTCCAACAATTCTGAGGGACGTATACTTCTAATATGCCCTCCAAAACTGCGTCAATCTCCATTATTTATTCAAAACTAAAAGGCCATTTCCTTGTTGCAAAAAATCATTTAAGGATTTTTTTCCTTTTTCAGCCTCATAGGCCCCCATATCTTTCCATTAACCCTATAATGCCCCATGTAATCCACCTAAAAATAGTAATAAAAATTTTGCTTGGGTCATCTAGTTTTTTTTTCAAAAAATTTCCCCTACCTCATATATGTTGATTTTTCTTTTTCCGATGTCCCCTTCATCCCTCTTCTTCAATCAAACTTAGCTCTGATAAGTACAAAATGGAACCATGAGCAAAGGTAAAAAACTAGAAGCAGGAAGATTAGCTCTGAAGAAAATATAGAAAAAAGTTATGCGCGAAAAATAAAAATATGGAAAAAAACTAAAGTGTTATTTTCCTGTTAATTTCCTTAGAATTAATATCGATAACGCCGTATTTGGGAATAAAAACCCTGAAAAATAATGTCCGTATTAATTCTTTTGAACGAATAAGTTGTGTATTGGGACAAGAAAAAAGTTGGATACACCGTAAAATCCAATGTAAAAGTGGATACGCCCGTACGATTTATAAATACAGCCAAAACAATGGTAAAAAAAATTATTGAAAACCAATTAAAACAAAATTAAAAACTAGAACCAAATATAAAAAAAAAGCAAACAATACAAAATAATATAAAAATATAATAAAAAACACCAAATCCTAAATTTACAGTTAAATTTCCTAAGGGTTTTATGATCTTAATCTTAAAAACCAAAAATTACCAAAAAAAATCAAGATTAATTATTCACATCCCCCGACAACAGAGGCACCAAAAAAAAACTTGAATGTGTTTCGTTATGGTTGTTGGATGGTTTTATTTAGTTTATGATTATTAAAGTTTTTTAAAATTTTTAATATTTTACCCTGCCGACTTTAAAAACCAAAAAAACACAACTTTTTAACCGACAGTGGTAACTCGATCGGGTGATAAAAAAGTTTTTTTCATGGTAAGTAGGGAGGGTCCGAATCAATTAAAAAGAAGTGAAGAGCCGAGAAACAAATTAATCAATTAAATTGTATTAAATACTTTATTTGGGGTTTTTTCTAATTCCAAGCTTTAGTTTCTTAAAAATCTTATGTTTAAACCCTATGCGAAAAACCCCTATGTTAATCTCCCTAAATTCCATATGATAGGGGGTTTTTCAAGTCGTCAGATAAGACCCTGTGCAATGGGGGATTTGTGTTGACTAAAAAACTAATTCAAATACACTAAATCACACTCCAGAAATTAACAGAAAGATAGAAAAAGAGCGGTTGAGCCCAATAAAAATATAAGAAAAACCAGATTATAAGCTAATCATTAATCCGATTAAAGAACGTTTTTGGATTTAATTTATTGTTTTTTTTATATAAGTGGCAAAGATTTCTAATCACTCGAGGGCCGGAAAATAAAAATTCTTAAGATTTATAAGGCCAGGTTAAAAAAAACTTTTACCCCTTTCCTTAAAACCCTGGACACACGTTAGAATTTCTTGTCACAATTAAAAAAATGGCCATCCGCAAAAAAAAAATGGGCACCTTGATTTGCTTGTATTAGCATCCTAAATCTTAGGGATTTAAAAGAGCAATGTGGAAAAATCTTTTTAAAACCATAAAGCCCACCCAATAGAGACTTTAAACCCACCGCTTAAATGCGTTTAATGGCAAATTCCCCCATAACATTAATGTTAATCCCTAACTAACCAAGTTCTTTTACCAATTAAATTAAAGGAAAACCGTACTCTCGTGATCCCAAGGGTCCCTCCACCTGCCGGTCCCCCCAACTAAGACCACTAAATACTAAAAGGGAAAAAGATAGGTCCGTTAATAATACGTGATTCCTATTGGTCTTGATGTAAATAAAAGCAACTATATGGGAAAGCCAACCCCGGCCATTTAAATTACTTGGTCCGTAAAACACTAGAATATCCCAGTTGAAATGATAGTTTCCCCAGTATACAAAAGCACGTAAATAAATACATTGATAAAAACCAAAAAAAAGCCATTCAACGATTAAAAATCTAATGGGAAAGAAAGGTCATTAAAGGCTAAAATACTCCCGAAGGTATAACCCTTCAAACGACAAAATAAATTAAAATACAAATGGGTTAATTAATTTTTATAGAGCCCCAGGTAAACTAAACCGAGGTAAACCGAAATAGAAATAACCAAAAAACTGAAACCGATTTACAAAAGTAATAAGAAAAAATAACAACATAGGTCCCACCTCATGGATAAATTTAACGATTGCTCCCCGACCTCATTTCCCCTTTTGCTCTTTTATTCTCCTCTGAATAAATATGGACCCATTTTTATGGTTTTTTAAATGTAACCAAGACATATGAATTTAGCACAACTTAAAAAAAACTCGGTTTATTTTGAGATTTTTCTATCTTATAGGTACACTAATTAGAAAATTTATAAGGTCCCCCGATAAACCGGCGTTTCCAAATACATTTGGGATAAGGGCGTAACGAGGGGTTTCCTTAGAGTAGGGCAAAAAAACCACAATTTTGAATAATCCTTGTTCCAGAAATCTTTTAACATTTCCCTATATACCCCCTTGAAATAACCCGCGGAAAAATATGTAATCCCCTCCCTTGGGATACTGCCCCCCCGTATTGGGATCTTTGTTACCCCATTCCCTGTGGTCCCATTTCAGTGAAAGTTTTTAAAAGGCACAGATACGCCGAATCCTCACCTTGATGGAATACGGACCCCCCCGTACTGGAAAGTCCCCCCCCCCAAGAAATTAGTTTTTCCCTTCATATTTTCTCCTTCCGTTTTAAGCCCTCCAAGAAATGCGTTCCTTTTGTACGTATACAACCAAACCTTCAAACAAACCCCTAATTTCCTCAACATTACTTAATCAAATCCACAATGTTTTTTGCCCTACTGTTGCTTCATATGCTTTAAAACTCCACCCATACAAAACCTTCAAGGAGAAAAAATAACCAAACATTCAACCCCCACTATCTCCAATCCCTTCCAAGTAGAGAAATTGCTCAATGAATGGACTCAATTAAATCACTTTCAAGACCCCTATCAAACCTCCTTTTCCATGCTATACATCCCTCATAACTTAAACACTTTCCCTTCAGTCACTTTACACTCCCCAAAATTTACCTCTACACCCTTAACTTGGATTCAAGGTTTGACAAACAATGGTTTTTAATATTGTTCCTTGGGTATGCATATAACACCCTAAAAACAACAATTTCAAACCTTTGAAGTGTGAAAGAATATTCAATGGATTTGAAAATTTCTTCCTTACTCGACCCAAATAACCCAAACACCAACCTCAAAATCCCAACGTTGACTATCCATCTCAACAACCCACCCACCTTGCTCTTAAAACTCTTCCCACCAACAAATCCCCAACTAAGCAAGAGATACATGGGCTGAACCTTTTTTCCTCGCTTTTTAAATAAATGACCCCCCAACCCCCCCCCCCTCCTTTTTTTGCAAGCAAGTCCGCACTTTAAATGGAATTTCAAAGGAATATTAGGACCTTTGTTAGTTTTTACTTCTATGTAAAATGGTTGTCATTAAATAAGTATTATTTTACCAAAGCAATAATAAATCTAATTGAAATTATATCCCCATGATTTGTGCCTTATTATATATGCCACAATTTTTTCATGGTATATTAAAATGAAATGGTCGCCCTTATTAGTTGTTTATGCCCCCATTTTTTAATTAAGCACCTTTGCTTTGTCCCCCCCCCCCCCTCTTTATATATTTTTAATGATCTTTAACTTTAAAATAAGTTTGTGGGTTTGGTAGCCTTTTTCAACAAATTAACATTGCACTTTTGAAGCAAATAACAACAATATTTTTATATATTTTTTTCCCTCCTCTTTTTTGCTCTAAATGTTTTTTTTAGAAAATTATTTTGGTGTGGTGGTTAATTTCTAAAAACTTTGTTACCTTTATATAGCAAAGAATAACCAAAAGCCTCCCGATTTCCTTGGTGGGGTCCCCTCGAAACGAGGGGGAAAACCACATCAAGGAGTGAGCTAACTTATTCCCCTGTCGGTTTTTTTTAAAACTAACATTCATTCCGATGAAAAGGGCCCCTATATAAATGATTCTAAACAAAAAGGGTGAAATTAAAATGGAATAATAAAAACTCACTAAATACTTTTGTTTAAAAAATGAATTTTTCCATTTTAATGAGATAGATTTTGGTAATCATGCAAAAAAGGGGGAAATTTGTTGAAAGAAACCTAAAATGCCCTAAAATGTTTTATTTAATATTTTTATCGACCTCTCAATGTTTTTAATGAGTAATCCAAACAAAATGTGAAAAACATTCAAAAATGTAAAAATTAAACAACAAAAACAAGTAAATTAAGTAGTAATTTTTTCCCATTAATTTTTGTTTTTATTTTCGAAAATTTTAATCCACTTTAAAGGCCCAATGTTCCTTCTTAATGTAATCAACAACCTTATCGGGCGTCATATCAGTAGCCAATGTTGCAAAAATCGCGAGTCGCTAGCCGGGCGGTCGACCACCCTGTAGCCTGTAATCGATCTAGGCGCGATTAATCGGTTTTGCAAATTTTATATATAAATTTTAAAGTTACTTGTATGAGATGGATACAACACTTTAAATACACTAAAATTAAATGAGTTCAAAGTTACATTATTCAAAACATAGACATAGATAATAAAAGTTAACAGTTAATAATTCAAAGTCACATTGTAAAAAAAAGGTTTGACTTTCGTTGACCGATTAGCGCGTTTTGACCGATTTTTGTCCGATTTTACCGATTTTTGACCGATTTGACCGATTTTTTACCGATTTTTGACCAGGCCGATTTTTCATCCGATTTGCCTTATTTTCCAAGGTGTATGGCCGAGTAGTGATTAATCGGCGATTATAAGGCTGCCTAGGCCGATTTTTGCAACATTGCTTAAAGGTATGAATAAACATATGCTTAATGCATTTCATGATCAAAGGAATTTTTATTCAACCTCATATTTTTTATAAAAATGTCATAAACATTTTTATATCTTTTACAAAATATTTTTAGATTTAAAAGAAATGTTTTATTCAAATAAATATTTTAAATTCAAATTTTCTACCTAAAAACGGCTAGAAATGTTCCAGAAAACACCTCCCCCATAAATGACAAAAAAGGGAGCGCCTGAGGTTGGGCGGCCCCCGTAATTATAAGGGCGGTCCCCTTAATTATTAAAGGGACCAGCACCCTATTTAAAGGGACCGTCCAGACAAATTGTCAAACCAGTTTGCCTATAAATAGTGGACTATTCCCCACTGATTTTCTCACCTTTTGCACACACTTTTTTTCTTTTCTAAATCAATTTATACTCTCCTTTCTTTCCTTTGATCATTTAATCATAAAGCTTTGTTTCTAAATGATCCAATCTTTGATCCTCAAGTGCAAGAGAAGAATACTTACTACCATCAAGTGAAGAAGTATTATAGCTTAGAGTGTGTCCGTGCAACCTTATTGCAATTGTATCATATCTTGTAAATCTTTTGTGTATATTGTGAAGGTGTGTATCATAGTTGTGTATATTAAGTAGATTGTGGTGATCATTGTAAGTATAGTTAGATCGGGGTGATCTTAGAAGTAGTGTTAGATTGGTGTGATCAAGATAGTGTTTTGTTGAAGTGCAGTTGTGAAGAGAAGTATAGAAAGGTTGTGACGGAGTTGTGTGTATTGTAGTTGTGTATATTAAGTAGATTATGGTGATCATTGTAAGTATAGTTGGATCGGGGTGATGTTAGTAAGTAGTGTTAGGTTGGTGTGTTCAAGATAGTGTTTAGTTGAAGTGAGGTTGTGAAGAGAAGTGTAGAAAGGCTGTGAAGGAGTTGTAAAGTGAAGTGAAGTTGTGGAGTAAAGTGAAGTTGTGAAGTAAAGAAAAAGTTGTGTGTTGAAGCGAAGTAGTGAATTGTCGTGAAGTAGTGTGGTTAGTTGTGATAGATTGGTTCTACCTAGGATTAGAACTCGACATTACGCTTAGTGTCAGAAATTGGTGTAAGCTAAGTTGTGTACGGTTTTCTCTGCCTAAAGGGAGCTTGTTGACATAGTGAAGAAAACTCTCGAGTTTGGTGCTCAGGGAGTGGAGTAGGGCGAAGAGGTGCTTCGTTACCGAACCACTCTAAATCCTCGTATTGCGGTTTGATCTTTCCATCTCTTATCTCTTATCTTGCATACTTATTTCATATCTTGTCATTACTTATTTGATTAGTTAAATTGTTCATATTGTGCACATTGTGAATTTATATAAAGTTAAATCTAAGTTTTTTATAAACAAACATAACATTAATCCAAAAAGCGATAAACTATTCAACCCCCTTCTAGTTTTCCACATCTTCCTTGATGGATACGGCGTATTGGATGTCAGAATCAGTTTTCTTCATATTTCTTCGTTTACGCTCCAGAATTCGTGCCTTTTAGTTAACTTTCACCAAGTACTCCATAATTGCTGCAATTCTCAAATATAAACGTTTAAGTAACAATTATTTGTAATAATTATAAAAATAGGTTAATTACATGGGATAAATGATGCTATAAAAGTGACGTTATTTGATGCCATCATGTAGTTTGCGTCTTGATCTGGTAATTTGGTGAAGCTTGAACATTATCTTCACCTTATGAGTATTACATAGATTTTCTACTCCCATGTTTGCTATAGCTCTTGTAGAACCATAAGGGGGGGGGGGGGGGGTGAATACGGTTCTTTTAACTTCTTCAAAGTTTATAACACTTCAAGTCTTGAAAGATCCGAGTGGTGTGCTAATCTACTTTGCGGTGAAAATAATTAGTAGATAGAGAGAAAGAGATACACCATGATATATACTAGTTCAGGAAGGGGGTTTAGTCCTTCTATACGTCCAGTTGCGAATCCACAACACCTATACTATTCTAGTATAATCCTTATGGTGGACTACAAACCATATTACAATTTAACTACACCGATATGCATAAAGATCGACGCTCACAAAGAAGAGTTACTACCTACGGTATTCCGCCCTCGAAATCTACCCTAAGAACTCATGATTCGACTTAACCTATAACCATAAAGACATCCCCTTGGAAGCTTACAAACCCCAACTAGATCCCCAATGATCTAGGCTTGATCCCTCGGATACAAGACTTCCCTTACAACTCGATTGATTGAATGCTTGATAGTTGAGCCAAGTCCTAACCTAACCTAGAGACTCGATTCTAAAGAAAGGGTATGAGAATGAATACCTTTGACAAAACACACAAGTATAGATTAGGTACTTGTGTGGCTCTCTTGCGGAGATGTGTTCACTTTAATAGAATGATGAGATGAGAAGTTTGGAACACTTAGATGTTAGACTTAGAGGATAGGAGTAGAGAAAAGAGAGGAAATAATGTTTGCAAGAGGTGAGGAATACAAAGGCCAAGAGGGGGTATTTATAAGCAAGAACCCAAAATTGCAAAAATGTTTTCGTGTGTGGAGTGATGGCCGTGTGTCAGCGCGTGGCCAGCGCGCCAGAGACCCGATACCATTTTTTCGGGTTCTAGGCTTTTTAATTACCCGGTCTTGTTAAACCCCCAATTGTACTTCACGTTATGACCTTTCAATCATTGTTACCCTAAAGGTCAACCAAATCAAATAGCCATTTGATAAAATCATTTGTGAAGTATTTAAAAGCCTTTTGCTTATCCGATATTGTAAAGAGAGAAAAGAACTATCAAAAAAGGGTAGTTTGGGTATTGCTCAAAATGTAACTAGCTTAGTTAAAATCTAACTAATGGTTTGAAAGTGTTAGCCTTAATTATATTAAGTCAAACAAGAATGTTATCGGTCTCATTAAGTCAAATAG
>BQNB010151284.1:1559-15920 GCA_026074375.1 Tanacetum coccineum
ATCCAGACATGTTTAGTTTTGTAGTATGGAGATGTATAACTGGTTTTGTTTGTTCTTCTTACTCAGAGTTTCTCACAGGCTCTGATACCACTTGTGAGTCCCTAACTGAATAGATCTTTGCAGCCTACTAAGGGTGATAGCCAACTTGTATAAATACAGTTTGACTATATAGAAACACTGACTATGAATACTATGTGCTAATGCGGAATCTTAACACAAGTACTAAGAAGAACAATGAAAAACTAAATAATGATTTCTATTAATCTGCTTTGAGTGATTACAGATTACTAACTATGAGATATGATTGTATGCGATATATATTGAACTCTCTTTTTTTCTAACTATGCCATGAGGGATCCTTTTATAAACAAAGGATAAGCCCTAACAGGCTTACAAAACGCGTAAAAGATAATACATATCTTTTCCTAGAATATCTCATACATATCTCTTAAACGGTACTAACTAATTTCTACTAACAGTACTAACTATCTGATCAGTACTTAACACTTTGTACTGTCAGTACTAATTAGAACTATCGGTACTAACTATTATTACTAACGGTACTAAGTTAGGAAAACATAATTCCCAACAATCCTCCCTTAAACATGAATGTTGAACTCTTTTAACTTCATGTTTCTTCAGGTTTATCTTCTTAAATTCATAGAGGATGTATCCAAACACTTTAACATATCTTGATCTTTAAACACTATCCATCTTCAGCAGCAACTTTGTCTTCTCAGCAACAATCTAACTAAGTTGGCTTTGTAGTTTTTGGCAAACTACCAGCCATAAACGGATTTGATGCTCCTTTACCAGTAGACGTTTGCTCTGGGATAGTTAACTCTTTATTTCAAAAATATGGTGAGTTAATTACCATACAGTTTTTGGTAAACTGTCAACCATCAACGAAATTGATTTGTCTTTACCAAATACCGTTTGCTTTTGGACTAGCCAATGCTTCATTGTCATAACATGGTGCATTGATAAACCATATAGTTTTTAGCAAACTATCAGCTATCAACAGATTTGAGTAGTCTTTGCCAAGAACTGTTTGATCTTGGACTAGCTAACTCTTCACCAATGAAGCAAGCCATTTGCTTATGGACTAGCCAGTTCTTATGCCTATTAAGCATGGTGAACTGATGACCATTTGTTGTGTGGTGGTTAGCCAACACCTAAACCCTTCTCAATTCCATTCACAACATCATTCTTCATCTATCGTGTTTCATATAAATATATCAAATCAGAGGCAACAAACTTTCTCGTCAACTTCAAACCAAAGATCAATCATCCCTTTGCGAAATATAATCTTTTAAGAGAGGAATATTCTTTCAACAATATATGAATACCTATCCCATCCTCAAATTCCAGTATGCAGACTCTACAAGATTCATACAACCTCCATGTGACAATCTTCCAATCTTGTTGACCACTCCAGAAGTCACTTTGTTCATTTTCCTTCTCTAATGGGAAGGATTCATCATAATCTTAAGTCTTCCCCCAAGAATCAATGCAAATCCATCTAAATGTAACTTCGTGAGTACTTGCTCCCCTCATCAAGCTCATACAAATGAAATAGATCTTGCCTATCAAAAATATGAAGTACCTCCATAAGATAGTTGAATGCCCTGAAATTCCCATTGGCTCTGTAGATAACAAGAAAATCTCCATCTGGTGATGATACCTTGTTTAATCTAGCAATAACTGATTTCTTCTCCATTATCTCACTAACAAGATACTCTCAATGTAACAATCTTCGGCATTTTTAATGTTTCATCATGCACTGTCAACATCCTATTGAGAATCTTTCTTTTTCCTGCAATCACCCCATTTTGATGTGACCACCCTTTCTATTCTTAGTACCTTCTTCTTCTTTATCCTCCTCCTTGACACTTTCATTCTTAGAAGAATCAATCCCTTTTTCATTTATCTCTTTGATCAGTCTTTCATCTTCAGCATACCCAATAGAAATAAAATTCAACATTTGACCTTTTTTAACTTTTTTTTCATACAGAGCTTGTATTTCCTCAAACTTCTTGGTTTTCAAATCAGAATGCTTAAAGTTTCCTACATGCTTCAAGTAGGTCATCATTTGATTTCTTAGTTGATTCTTTATAGGTGGTCTGTTCCTGATAGATTCTGATCTTTGTTGAGCAAGGAATTTTCTTTGAGCAACAATTATGTCATGAAGGAATTTTGCTCTTTCTTCTATTTTAAATTGCTCTCTTTCTTTTTCTTGAAGTTTTTCAGCACGGGAGAGAAGTAAGGGGGAAGGAGAAGTCTATCAGCCTCAATTCTTGCCTTTATGTCATTATAATTTCTTATGAGAGCATCATTGGTAGCTTCTTCTTCAGCTAATCTTTTTCTTTCCTCTTCACCTTCCCATTCTACTTGTACCTTCCTATCCATTTCTTCATCATTGGCAAGCTGCTTAAACTTCAGTTTCCGGGTGATTATGATAGTGAAGATGAGGTTGCATCAGTTGATAATGATATTGCTCGTTCTATGGCTTCAGAAATGGTAGGTTTTGGCACTCAAAGTTTGCTAGAACAATGGAGGGATTTGTATGGTAATGGTGACTATGATGAAGACTCATACGATGATGATATGTATGAAGGTCAGGATCTTCCTCAAAAGCTTCAAGCTATATGCGATAATCTGGATATCCGAGTTCGAGGTCGCAAGAAGAAATAAATTTATGTTTCTTTGTCTAATCATTTTGTGTACCTTCTTTTTAAGAAGTAGCTTTGCCCATGTAACGGATGGAGATGTGAGACTCACCTTCATACATTTTACTTAAATGTTTTTTAGCGTAATAAAATTTACCGGAGAAACCCTTTACCTAAAAGAAAAATCAAGAAACCCTACAACCCGACCAATAAGCGAAAAACAAAACCAGAAGCAAATGCGAAACCAAAAGTAAACGTTAACAAATAGGTTTATAACATGATAAAGAGTAACTAATCTACCACACATAAACAAAACAAACATATGAGTTATGATAATTAAGAGCACTGTAGGGAAATATTAGGAAACATACGCAACCCTAAAAATGTAGAACAATCAAACCTTAGTAAAAAACCTAGGTCAAAGACTTAGATTGCAACAAAGTTATAATCAAGAATCTACAAACCGTAATGGATTAGGAGTTATGATATAGGATCGATTAAGAGTTTAGGGTTGTAAAGGTTTAGTTTGAGTCGGTTTTCTTTATTTTCTCTAGAGCAAAAAACGAGGGGGAAATCGATGAAAAGTTTAACATTAAAGATACGTATTCGTTTCCAAAGGATACATTGCTTTGGCTAAATAAAAAATCTTCTCCCAAACAAATTGCTTTGGCAAAGGTTATCACGGATTTGGACTTTCGTTGATGGGTATTGTAATTAAAATAAAATATAATCATCAATCTGTTTTGACTTACGTTGACCGACAAAAAATACCCGTGAACATGTCTTCGGGAAACCTTGTCCACATTTTGTTGACGTTTATCTAGGAAAATGTAGAAACAAGTACTTTTGATCAAACTAAGAACAGTGTAAGATGTGGGTTGTGAAGTTAGAGATTTAGAATGGATGGAAAAGGCATGAAGCTGGTATTATGATGATATGTATAAAATGGAACAACCAACCCCTCTCCTAGCCTTGGAGAGGGATTATATACTTCCTATTGTGGCCGGCCCATGGGTTCTAATGGGCTTCCCATGGGTCATGGGCCAGACTAGATTACTAATCTAATTATTACATAAACTACGAGCTAAGACTATTACAACTTGGAAGTGACCGATACTTTTCGTGTTTCCAACAATCTCCCCCTAAGGGAGGTCACTCCAATTTACAAAACTTTAAACCTAGCATACTATGCTTTATCTTTAGTCTTTAGCTCGTACTCTTGACTTTCTCTTGTGAATATGTTGTAGTGATCATTGATTTCTGGATTGAGCTTGTTCCTTGAACTTGTATTTGACATTGTGATCTTGAGCATCTTGAGATCATCAACCAAGCACAATCTCTTTACGCCATCTTGAAACTTTGCCATCTTGTGGACTTGTGACTTCTGGACCGACATGCTCATACCATTCTTAATTTGATGACTTGGAAAGCTTTAATGTTGCATCTTTCTTGAAATTCTTTAACTTTAACACCCTTGCGTCACTTCGAGATGATATGTGGTATCAGGAGTAGCGGAAAGTCTTGAATCATGTACCTTAAGGTTCATGATGTTTTTTATGTTTGTGGTAGGGTATGAGAATGTGCTATGGATCTTTTGAGACTGGCTGGAAACAGGTACCTTCACCACTTCTTTAAAGTTTCCTGCAATAAAACAGTTAGCAATAAAGCAGGGGACGAATATGGCTTTGTCATTCGCCAGGTTTGGTTAAAGTAACTTCAAAATCCATGATGATCGACCTGTGATTCTGTTAGATTCAATTTAAGAGAATCTTCTTGACAGGATTATTGTTGTAGTATGAATCTTTCTAACACATAAGTATTAGATTCATCTACTACACGCATGTTCTTTTTATGGGACGTCTTCAAAGCAGACAGCACGATAAGAGTGAACCAGCGAGTTACTATCTCACCGATTGATATAGAAATTGATTTGAAAATCAATCGGTGTATCACTTGCAAAATTGTTTTTTGTGACACACCGAGAGTGTTAATCATTTCAAAAAATTCATTAACAAACGTTGATCTTTCCTGGAACAGTTTTGATTCTTTCATAGAATCGCACCATCGTTTCTTTCTAGTTGTCACAAAGTTTGATTCATAAAGGATCTCACAAGGTTAACCTACCATGAGCTTCGTTTAATGTTGGCTCAAGACAGGTATTTCCATCTTCATTGTTAAATACCTAAGTATCACTCAGATGTTCTGGCAAAATCACAAGGATCTTGCGTAGGACTCTAATGAAATTACTTGATATTCACATTGTTTGACCTAACAAGCTAAATTATGACAAGTGTCCTAATGAGATTAATGGATGATCTCTTTTGGCTCTAGACTCAATTGTGCACTTTTAATTTTAGTGATCGGAGGCTGGAGCTGAGTGCCACCTTTTCAATATCAACTAACTCGGAGTGAGAAAGTCAATAGAAATGAGTGTATCTTTGTGAGTTTTGAAAAAAAGTCTTTTCAACTTTGAGTAGCTGGAAGGGGTTTGTGCATAGCGTCACTGGGTCCATGACTGTCTTCAATGTCAGACAACACCTGAATGTTTCTGACAGCATATGTATTGACTCGGTTTCTGCCTAAGTGTATGGAGGGCTTCTTTCTTTTCACCCTTTATCCTTACATTTCTTTTTTATTCTTCAACCCCTTCAATGCTTACCGAGACTTCATAACTAACACCTTGTTGGGTTTGTTCCAGTGTTAGCTCCATCTCAGTCGGCATTATTCCCTATTCTCACTTTTTCTCCTTTTTAATCATACCTAAGGACTTCTATACTAACTAGTAGATATCCCTGGGTAGATCCCTCCGGTTCTGGCTGGATCATGGGATTTGAATACCTAAGCCTAACTGCCTTATAACTTCATAAATTTAAGAACATGGTCGGTCTTTTGGGTATTTCATCACGATCCTTCCAAAAACATTGAAAATTTCAATCAAAGTGTTTGATATAAATATCAAAAGATTTACCTCTGGAGAGTTTTTTCTTCATCAGCAAAAGATCCCCCCTTTAACATGTGCATCGTAATCGTAGTACATGCTAGGTGTGAAGTGCATTGAGGTCCTTTTTATTTGATCACTTCTGTTATATTTATTATGTCCAGGTTAATCACATTTTCTCCCCTTATCTAAAATGTTAATCCCTTGATATTTTGGATATCAATTGATTAACCATTCGGGGACAAAATGAAATATTCTAGCAGATTGGAACATATTATTGCTCCCCTCAACTTTTGATGGATTATAAGATGGTGCCGAGTACAATTATTTGAAAGTTTTTGAATTTACTAAGAAATTCTGAAAATTTGTAATCGGCACATCTTATTTTTCACCACAAATTCTCCACTAGTATTTAACATATTCACAAGGATAAATTATTTACGAGGATTGACCTTTTAGGATGATAGAACTACATATGATAAATCATATGGTCCCTTTGAAGTAGAGTAAGTCACCCCCGTATGGTCTTCCACCAACAAATCTCTCCAAACTCCGCATTATCCTCCTTGTCTTTAGTCTTTTATCAATTGCCTGAATCATAGCTCTTGCATTTGCTTTGTTACGTTGGCTCCAAAAAGTCTGAGGCAGATACTCACATTCCTAATTACCTTGAGTCGATTCATGAGAGACAGTCGAACATCATTCGAGAGTACCATCGCTGAACTTGTGTAGTTGTCAATGCCGCATCATCTGTTCTTCTGGTCTTTGTTCTCATAGTGAATCCTCTGGATCGGAGTATGGTGTATATGTGTCTGTACTTCTCAAATTAGATATGTACGTGTCAGGCTTTGTGAGGTTGAGTTTATTTTGTAAGATTTTAACACACAATTAAAGATCTTCCAGACGCCTCTTTGGATGACAACACTTCTTTGTGAACATTCATAAGGAGACATTACATGCAATACGTTCTTACAACGTTGAGATTGTCACTTTTCCCTGCACGATGAAAAAGCAGCATTGTCTTCATGTTTGGATCAGAAGTCTGTGGAAGTCACGGGGGCCTTTTTTGAACTTGTAAAGTTTGTCGTCATCCCCTCGTACAAGTAATTCCAGTCAAAGATGTTATTAGTTTTGCCTTTCGGAATATTTCATACCTTTGTGGAAGGCAATAATTCTTCTTTTTGAGTAGACGTCACGAGCTGATTCCCTTGTGGTCGCAAATGCATAGAACTGTCTTCTCTTTGTGCCCCAATATGAGATTCCCCAGAGAGTGAATTTGTCGTATTTGACTATCATTTGATTCCACATTGAGTTGGGCACTAAGTCTTCTATCTATTTAATATGCCCGTAATCTGCAGCCGTGGTCTTCGTAACTGAAGTAGAGTACTTGCGGCTTGACTCACCACCACATAGGTACTCAAGGTCGTTATTGATGAAGTGATGAAATGGTATAACATGACGGCCTTGAGAATTTGGAACAAACGGTAGTGGCTGTCGCAGATCATGAGGATATTGGCGGCCTTTGGGGTTGATCCAGTCTAATTTTTCTGTTGTGGCTTTGTAGACTTCTTCACAAAAGTATTCAAGTTCAGTCAAACTCTTGCATGTTCCTTTTATCAGCTCAAATGTTGGACCTGCTAGCAACTCAGGTGTTAGTGTTTTAACATTTAGCCGGTTCATTACAAAAGTGGAGAAGTCAAATGTAGTGTCTGTTAGCTCATCAAATGACTCTCGCGGGTCTTGTCTTCTTGTTAGATGCTTTAGCAAGGTTAGACAGTTCATAAAAACCATCAGGTACAGACTTGTTCCATGCATGATCAAGAGAAGGTAGTCGTATAGGTTGTTGAAACCAGTCAGGAAGATGATGGACCTCTTCTTCTGCTTGTTCATCATGGACACCTGTTTCAAACTCCTGGTGTGCAGGTGCTTCAAAGACATCTGTAATTTGCATAGTTTCCTCTACCAGAGCAGATTAGCTAGCAGATTACTTGTGAGTCTTAGAACCTGTAGTAGTCTTTCCTGCTGTCGTGGTTTTCGTTTCTCTTGGAGCACTGGTAGATTCGTGTTCTTTTCCTGACCTTCTTCTTTTGGACCCCCGGTCTGTTCTAGCGGAGGGTTCTTGATCATCATCTGCTCTATCTCGAGGTCTTTTTATTGTGACTGTATCACCATAAGTATCTAGCAGAATTTTGTCGGCTTCATACGCATCGACTAATGCCTTGTAGAGCTGCCTTTGAATGTCTGACCTGTTGATAGAATTGTTAGCTTCCATCTTGTCAATTAAGATCTTTTTTAGCTCTAGTTCTGATGATTAGCAGCTACTGAAATGAGACGTCTTGGCCTTCCTTTGATGGGACCATACCAGAAACTCAGACTCGATTTGTTCATTTACTAACTTCTCAATTATTGGAGTGATCTTGAGACTTCTTTCTTGACTTGTTCCTTGATTCGTTCTTCATTTCCTTCCCATCAATTGAATCAAGGATTTGTTGATTTTCCATTATGAGACTTCTCGAATTTTGTCATTACTTCAGTTGGACTGCAAACATTACTGCTTCTGCATTTTATTTGCCAGATAATGATCATCGATGCAGGAATGGAGGAGAGTGCTTCAGCTATATTGATTTTGTTTGTATGAGTTCGAGCAAGTTGTGTTCTAACGCTTTTAGTCTTAATCTAAACCAAACAAACAAAGCAAAAGTTGGGAGATTTTGATGTAAGGAGATTGGAGTAGTAGATGGTGTCAGGATATGGTGTGGTTGTAATTGAATAAACGAGAGGATTCGATGTTGGAGGACGATGGGTGGTGTAGTGGAACGGATGGCTAAGCTATGGCAGTGACAGGAGTATCTATTAGAGAGGTGGCTTCAGCATGTTGTCTAAATAAAGCATCAACACCGGTATCTTGATTTGGATTCAGCATGTTGGAGACTAAAGCCAGATGTACCAGACAGAGCTTCTGTTGTTGACCATAAGGATTTACTGGAGTTTGGGTTACTTGAGTGTCTTCTATTTCCTAGTTGCTTAAACCTGGGCATTACTAACCATATTGAATTACATCATCTATTCCTTCAAGTTTCGGCATGGTATCTTTGACCGTCTCATTTCCTTGGTCCCTCTAACATAGTAGCATCTTCAATCCGGACTTTGCTCCCTTCAAACATCCATCCCTTCAACTTCATTGTCACTGTCTTCGTCATCTGATGATGAAATACGAGAGGGTGTATGAACTATAGGATTGAAGGTATCATCTTCATCAGTTTCCTCTTCATGTATTATTTCATCATCATGAGTTGTGAGCTTTGGATGGAAGAAATCATCACCATCATCTTCTGATTCAGTCTGTGCTTCATCATCATCATCTTGAGCATTCTCATCCTCGTCATGTATATCATCATCCTCATCATCCTGTGTAGTCTTATTATCGTCATTTTTATCCTCATCTTCATCATCCTGAGCTTTCTCATCATCATCAATTTTATCATCTTCTTGATCATCGTCACTTGATTTCCAGAAGATATCATCATTTGACTCATAATCAGGTGCATCGGGAACCCTTGGTGTAACACCAGTTCCTTCATCTGCACCAGACCCGCTGGCATGAGAGCTGTGAGTTTCTTTACGGCTTCTCTTTGTGATTATCTTGAGTTTCTCAGCCTCTATCAAAACTGCCTCAGAGATAGTCTCTAACTCTTTAGCCTTCTGCTTTCCTTTTCCAGACTTCTTTTCCTTCTTGTCTTTAGGGATTGTGGGAGGCTTCTGCTTAGTGGTTGTATCTGTATCAGCTTTCTTCTTACTTCCTTTTGTCTTTGGAGGAATCGTTCCTGAAGCAATAGCATAATACTCTTTGTATGATTCAGAGTTGCGGATGTCCTCGTTGGTTAATGCTACTGGCAAGATAGTCCCGCTATCAATCTGAGTGTTTATTCCTTGAGATTGACATTGATTGTTTGTGAACATTGGGTCATCTTCTGGCATAACAGCCAAATTTACCTGGGGTTTTTCTTCGAGGAATTGAGGGTCTTATATCCCATTGACAAAGTTGACGACTAGCTTGGTGAAACGAGGATAGTACATCGCATTGCCCTTCTTCGTATTTTTGTTCTCAATTTGATAAATGAAGTCCTCCCACAGAAGATATGCATAATCAACCTTCTTCTTATTGTACATTCCCCACAAGATTTGAGCTTGAGAAAGACGAAGACTGTCGTAGGATGGTTTACCACTGAGACATTTGTTGATGATAGCTGCAAATGATCTCCAGGGTTGGTGCAGCTTATTGACATTAACATCAGTGATCTTCCTTATTTCTCCAGAGTGACCAAGACTGGCTAGAAATGCGAGAATCTCCTTCTCAAGAGGTGGTTCTTCAAACTTCTTATTACCGACTTTAGGGCAAATTTGGAAGAATGTATCTTAATTGATCAAGATTGAGAATGTGCTTTTTGTTGTTCATCTTGAATCTGACAGATCGGTTATGAATATAAGCAGAGGCCCAGAATTCTTGCATATAGATCTCTGGAAACATAGCAGAAACTTGAATCCTTGTTAGAAAGGAGTGAGTTTGCAAAACATCGTAGAATACTTGAAGATTGCTTCCTTTGACTGTGACATCTGAGCTTAATCAAAGATTGCATTTACCAATTTAAGTAGGTTGCGAAGGAGCAACTAAAGGCATCATCCAAGCGATCCTTGATCTTGCTATTGAGGATTTCATGAGTCTGTTTAAGAAAGAGTGAGTGCAGTTATATAAGGAGACACAACATTCATACCATTGATGACCTTTATGACTTTTAGCACTTTTGAAGATCAATCATCTTAGACAGACTAATAGCGTATGAGACAAAGGCACCTATCCTAACAACTAAGTTGAATGTAGTTAACCTCGGTTTTGTCAAGCTTTTAATGTCTATTTTAAACTAAGAGATTTGTTTAATTTTAATCTTAGTTAGAAAAAATCTGATCTTAAGTGTGTTATGTCAAAAAATTGGTTAAGTGTTGAGAACATCTTCACTCGTTCGGTCCTCAAAGAAACACCTCGATCGGTTTGCACTAAATATCACTCGTTCGGTCCATATAATCAAACACTCGTTCGGTTCATGTTATCAATCACTCGTTCGGTCCATACTATCAGTCACTCGTTCGGTCCTCACTATCAGTCGCTCGTTCGGTCCTCACTATCAGTCGCTCGTTCGGTCCTCACTATCAGTCGCTCGTTCGGTCCATATTATCAATCACTCGTTCGGTCCTTACTATCAGTCACTCGTTCGGTCCATGTTATCAATCACTCGTTCGGTCCTTACTATCAGTCACTCGTTCGGTCCATGTTATCAATCACTCGTTCGGTCCTCACTTTCAGTCACTCGTTCGGTCCAGGTTAGATAACACTCGTTCGATCGTCATTGACTCGATCGGTCCATACTAAGTGAATCATCTAACGAGCAACAATACTCCACATAGACAATCGAGAAGAAAAAACAGGAACTAACACTAGATGAGATGAACATGACATAACATAATATTGCTATTCCACACATAACTCCTAACAATTCATACAAATATAACACAAACCACCTAATTTTTTAGAACAAAATCAATCCAAGTAGCACATTGGAATTTAATTATAATGAAACATATAACTGTGATATATAATGCTCTACACTCCAATATGAGCAAAATGCCTCATTTAATTCGAGTTTATTTATTGGCTTCGATTTGATCGACCCTAATTTTGAAGTTAGGGTTGATCGAGATCAAACCATCATGAAAACACAATTCGAATAGGATATGATCTTTTTGAAGTGTAAGGAACGATTTATAAAGAGTACCTTATTCTGGATATGATCTTGAGAAGAAGAAAAAGGGTGCGATTTGAGTGTGTGTGTTTGAGTGTGTGAGAGTGTGTGAACAGTGATGGGGACGGGGTGGGATGGAAAAGTTTTAAACCAAAAATTATTTATTAACACTTTTGGGCCCCTCATGATTCACTCAACTATTAAGTTGCCAAGTAAGCTTTTTATAAGGTGTATTCAAGTTAACCAATTAGCGCTTATCGGTCCCTAAAGTTTTATAACTGGTTACCCTAGTCTCTGAAATAAGCAAACTACACCCTAAAGGCATAAAAACAAAGTAACACATAAGGTACAGTCAAGCTTAAAACTTAATTAAAACTTTTATTGTTTTAAAAACCTTTTCCTTTAATAAAAACTATTTTATCAGACGAAGATTAATTTGACTTCTCTCCCCCTCAAACATTGACCCGTTTTCTATTTAAAGAGCTGTAGTCATTGTTTGAGAAGTCTAATGTATCTTGAAAATTATTTTCAGATGATGGAAGATTTTGTATGTGACAAAACAAACAAACAACAAGATAAATAGGATTTCTCTTTTATATACATAGATGCACTGCAAAACGTACACTATGGATATAGTGAAGATAACGGTTATGATGCAAAGTAATCACAAGCCTTTGCATGGTCATAAAGTAGACCATGCCCGAGAATAAATTCTCGTTGTTAGAAACAACTGTCTTTTTGACGACATGTTTTCCTTAGGGAGAAAAGCGGGTTAATCATCTGAAATAATAGCAAGCCATTTGGCATGTTTTGAAAACATTTGAATCTTCTGCTCGAACTTCATTTATAGGCTTGTATCATTGTTTAATGACATTTCTAAGACCGTAAATGTTATCGATTTCAGAAGATATGCCATTTGAAAACTTCTTTTTGTATTTTTCTCTATTTTTTTTTTAATTTTGTATTTTTTTTAAAGGTTTTATAAAATAAAAATCTTTTTGGTTTTTCTGATTTTATATTTTTATCTTTTGATTTTATAAAAAGAAAATATTTTTGGTTTTTTTTCTGAGATATATTATATACATATGATACAAAGGATATTCGAATAGGTACCACCACTATTCGTCAACTTCATCTGCCAATTGTTTCAGAGTTTCCGGCGAAAAACTTCGCATTCCCAGCTTGTTGATAAGAAATTCAATTCTTTCTTAGGCACCAAGAGACTTTTAGTGAGATGTCTGCCAATTGATACTCGTATAGTCAAATTATAGTCCGATCACACCTTTTTCAACATGCTACTGGATGAAGTGAAACATGATGTCTTTATGATTGGATCTGAATGTTGAACTTGTTGCAAGCATAAAGGCAATGCAGCTCTTGTTTCACAGTACATTGGAATTTTATTGAATCCAAAGCCATAGTCGGTAAGTTGTGATCTCATCCAAAGGACTTGAGCACAACAACCGGACAAAGCAATATATTCAGCTTCCGTACTGGATATCGCAGCGCTTTTCTGCCTTTTTGACGACCAGCTCACAAGTCTATCACCCAAAAGTTGTATACTGCCAGATATTGCTACGCGTGTATCTTGACATCAGCACTGATGACAACCAGCATGATCCGCATCTGCAAATGCTGTTAGTGCAAAGGAAGAATCTTTCAGATACCAAAGTCCCCAATGTACGGTTCCTTTTAGATACCGAAAGATCCTTTTTACCGCATTTAAGTACTTTTCGGTAGGCGAGCCTGATACCGGGCACACATGCATATAGCAAATTTTAGGTCGGGTCTACTGGCTGTAAGATAAAGGAGGGTGCTAATCATACCACGATAGTGTGATGGATCTACAGCTTTCCCTTCTTTATCCTCATCCAGTTTAGACTTCTCCACTATGGGAGTATCCACTGGGTCACAAGATTCAAAGCCATATTTCTTTAGCGATTCAAGAGCATATTTAGATTGGTTTATGAAGATGCCTCTAGGACTTTGAGAAATCTGTAGTCCTAAGAAAAATGAGATTTTACCCATCATCGACATCTTGAATTTTGAACACATTATTTTAGCAAATAGATCACAAAGTTCAGGAGTAGATGCAGCAAAGATAATATCATCGACATAGATTTGTACCAGTAGTAGTTCCTTGCCTTCTCTACGGATGAACAGAGTAGGATCCACTGAGCCTTTTGAGAAGTCATTGGATATCAGGAATGAAGACAACATATCATACCACGCGTGTGGAGCTTGTTTTAACCCATAAAGAGCTTTTTTAAGCTTGTAAACGTAGTTGGGTTTGTCTGGATCTACAAATCCATCCGGTTGGCTAACATAAACCTCTTATCGCATATTACCATTTAGAAACGCAGTCTTCACATCCATTTGATAGATGACCATGTTCATATGAGCAGCAAACGCTAGAAAAATTCGAATAGCCTCTAACCTTGTAACCGGAGCAAAGGACTCTTCAATATCGATTCCCTCTTCTTCACGATAACCACGAGCGACCAACCGAGCCTTGTTTTTTAGAATACCTCCTAACTCATCAAGCTTTACCTTATAGATCCACTTAAAAGTGATGACAAATGCTTTATCTGGAGGAGGAACAAGTTCCCAAACTTCAAGACGTTCAAATTAATGAAGTTCCTTTTGCATAGCTTCAATCCAACATGCTTGAGTTAATGCGTCTTTGTAGTTCTTAGGCTCGACTGATGTGAGAAAGGCATCATAGTAGCAGAATAAGGGTTGTTCATGGATTTGTAGTCGTGTGGAAACTGGTCTGCCGAGATCATCGATTATATTATCAAGTGGGTGATCCTTAGTCCATTTGCGATTGTGTTCAGAAACTTAGTGATCGGAAGGCACAATTGTATGAATAACATCCGTTGATGAGGATTGATCAAAAGGAACTTCTGGAATTGGAATACCAAAGTACGGATCATTACCCATATGTGCAACTTCAATA
>BQNB010151285.1:2143-15920 GCA_026074375.1 Tanacetum coccineum
TCTTTTTATCATTGATTCTTATATATTTAATCTCTTTGTGTAGCTTTTGACCTTTTGCCTTGGTCAAGGGCATTTGGTTGAGACTTGCATTTGAGTAGTTTTATATATACGTACTATCAGACGAATCAGGTTTGGTGAGTGCATTTAAAGTAAGTACGGGTGCCACTCGAGCCTAGTAGTCTCCTTTAGGTGGAGGGTAAGGAGGTCAGTTATCCCTTCCTTTGTATGGGATGACGTTGTCCCTTTCCCTATAGTTGTTTCGGGAATCATACCTTCGTTGATCCGACACATGATTATTGTTCCGGAGAGGACGATTGTCCCTCTAAGCTGAAGGAAAATACGACTTCCGGTGTTGTTCTCCTATTTCGCCTTTGGGAAGCTCCGTCTGTGCGAAAGCCCTTTTAGAACAGACGAAATCATCTAACCTTTTCATCATCTCATTCATTGTTGTTGGAGCCTTATCTGAGAAACGCTTTACTAACTCTGGGCACTTAAGCGAATCCATAAATGATAAGATTTTCTTGACCTCCGGCACTCCCATAATGAACCCCGTCTCTACCGTCCCCCTTTCTTTGAATGATGTTAGCGATTCGTTAGCCCTTCTAACTATCTTGGTGATCTCGTGAGGTTCTTTGAAACACTCTCTTATGACTGAGTATCTAGTAGCAAACGCTTCCCTTAGGTTTGCCCATTCATTGATGCTGTTAGCCTGTAGACGTTTGAACCATCCCCTAGCTGGTCCGTCAAGAGTTTGTTGAAACATCCTACACCAAACTGGCATAGGCCACTCTCCGGAGTTGGCTGCACTGGCGAACCAACCTAGGTGATCCTCCAAATCTGTGGTTCCATCGTCTAAATTATGTTATTCGACATCTTATATTCTGAACCGGCAAATTCTATGATTCTGCGTGTGAGAGGTGTTTTTAAAGTTTCCTTGAAAGGTTTCTTGAGGTCGTCATCTACTACTTTCTTCCCCTTTACGATACGAATGTCTTTTACCGCGGTGTCTTCTTCATCGAAGTCTAAATGTATGAGATCTGTCTTGTTATTCCGGTTGTGATCTTTGATTATAGACCTAAGGGCGGACAGATGCCCCTCGATCTGTTCTTTTGTCAGAGGAGGTGGAGTAGCCTCCCGGTCATCCTGAACTTCGGGTCCTCCATCTTCTGACGGGCCGGTCATCTTTCTATTGTGGTAGACAAGATCCGGGTCCTACGGATGGCGCCAAATTGTCGAAGTATTTTCCCGTACCTCGAGTGAGAAGTGAGATCTTCCTAGATTCTGAGGTGTATTTAGCTGGTCCTGAGAATAAGAAAGAAAGACGCGTTAGCCTCGCCTCGGGTTGTGACCCAAGACCAAGCTCCGGCGTGAGAGTAAGTATAAGTTGAGAGCCAGAAGGCGTAAAGTAAATAATTAAGTATGAGTGCAGTAAATGCTACCTGGTCTGTAGTAAATGAGATGGTATTTATACTACCTGGTTCACTATGCTGAAACACTGTTCCTGACACCTGGAGAATGGCTGCGCCGAACTACCCCTAGGCTGGTGTCAGATGGTATGGTCGCGTGGGGAACACAATCCCGAGATTTCTGGAATGGCGACGTCGCCTTGAGTGCTGGCAATGGACCGCTGGTCTGAGAGAGGTCCTGGTCCTTTAAGTGCCACTTACGAAGTTCCTTTGGCATGTACCCTCCGGAAGGGTATGGTGTCCTCCGGGATATAAGGCGACACCTGGTCCTTTAAGTGCTACTTACCAAGTTTCTTCGGCAAGCACCCTCCGGAAGGGTACGGTGTCCTCCGGTTTGGGTCCCTCCGTCATATACGGCGACACTCTACTAGTATTTATAGCAGAGAGAATGGTTTGCTCCGATCATGAGATGATTTGAATAGATAACATTCTCAAATCTCAATATCATTGCGTTTCGTGTTATGTACATCCTCTATCAAGAGTTATTTACAACAATATGCTACTTGTTCAACATACATTTTATTTACAACATGCATTTAACTTAAAGGAAACCTATTGGTAAGACGTTCAAAAATTTAGAATAGATTAGTTTTATTTAGTTGCCAATTAATAGGCTTAAATTTTTAATAATGCTGAGTACCATATTTGCATTAACACGTTTAATTTATTAAATGATGATTTAATATAGTATTACCCTTAGAGATAAAACTAGCCCAAATGACAATGCACAAAATTTGTACAACAGTGTATATGTGTAAACAACAATCTCATAAAGGTATTAGGCGATAATTGTATTGATGTTTTAGTCACTGACTCGCACATCACCCCTGCTAGCGCGGCACTGGTGAAGAATTCACCAAAATTATAAAGCTAGACATACATGGAAATACCATCTATATTCTATAGTTTTTTTTTTTTTTTTTTTTTAAATGGTGAACTTTTATATCACCACAACCAAGTGTTACAATAAAGATAAGAGGAGATTGGACATGGCCAACACCTCAAATACATCAAAAGACATAACTTACATTGCATGCAGTCCATTATAGTGTTTAGACAATAGTAAGAACAAGAAGAAGTTTATTGCTATGTAATTAGCAAGAATACATATGTACAATAAAAATAGGTTTGGGAGATTTGCCTCAATTGTCTATGTCACAGATAGTAACATTTGAAGAAAACCAGCAGCTTGTGTCTAGAATCTAATGTACTCATTTACATTTTCCTCTGCATCATCTGTTTCTTTAACTGTAAGAATAATATTATGGTAACTTAGTTTACAAACAAATAAAGTTTTGGTACTAAAAAAGCTATAATAACTAATGGCATACCTTTATATTGGGGAATGTAGCCAACTAACTTCTGGGTTGTTCTATGTCGAAAGAGTTCTTTAAAATCTTTAGCGGGATGAATAAAACGATCATGGCTTAGGAAGTAATCTCCTGATGTTAATTCAAAAGCAGACAGATCTCCTCCAATGATATGTTTCCACGACTTGTAATAACTCAAAGAGTTATCATCCTTGTCGCTATCATTGTACACAGGACTCATTGCACACTCTATTACCGTAATACCACGATCTTCTTCTTCCTCTACTATGGTAACACTAACTTCATCTCCTGCTTCAATCTCATTGTTACCAAACATCCAATGGCTTAACCATATTAAATTTTCATCAGTTTCTCGGACAGCAAATATGTAACCATAGTATATCCAGGTGCGGTTTTTTGTTATATTCCATACTTTTATTCTCAACCAACTAACCACCCCTGTGCCTGAAAACGTATGCACAAAGCATATGTTTATTCCTTCAATCCTTTTATTCATTGAAGATGATGGCATAGTTAACCATATTGATGACCCACTGCTTCTATGAGCTAACCACTCTGGAACTTCTTTCCCTGGAAAACATGTGCTGAATATTCCAAATTCATAGTACATCTGCGTATGAATACAAGATCAATTTTCTTGATTATATTTCTAAGCATATTTGTGAAATAGATGGAAAGTAAAGAGAGAGAGGGAGAGAGGGTACATGGACTGGAAGTTTCTGCGCACGTGACCATATGTATGAATCCCATATCGGCACCTTGTAATTTTTCACATATTGTAAATCTGTCCACCCCAAACTACATAATATCTCGTCATCAACTTGTGCTAGAGCTTGGATTTTGATTATGCCTTGAACCTCAGTCAAGGAAACTGATTCCTCATAATAGACTAATGGTGGTGCTGACATCTCATGATGAAATGTGATGTTCACAAGTGAACGGCATCGATCAGTATACAAACGTTTAATTGTACTTGGAGGGCGCAAAACTGACTTCAACATTAAACAATCTGCAACACTGAGGTTCTCAAGCCTACTAAGGCTTCTCAGACAACCAGGCATGGAATCAATTGGATTATTATCTAAATATAAGTTCTTCAACATGGACATACTACTGAAGTCCATTGGAAAGGACTCGTTAGATAAATTATTGCTCTGAAGAGACAAGGTTACAAGTGAGGGTGGCAAAGAAAGCGAAAGTGATTTTTGGTTATTCAGTATAAATCGTGTGATGGCAGAGAAACGCACATGCGAGTTTGTGCAAACACTATCTTCGTTAACCACTTTCAGTAACTTCATATGCATCATCTTATTCTCAAATTTCCTAGCACCTATACAACCGTCCAACGATAGAACTCTAACACTTTTTAACTTGCTAATGCTGACTGGAAGATTTTTAAGCTTATGGCAGTACCTCATGTCAAGAAGAGCAAGACTGCCACATCCGCCTATTGTGTCACACACACTAGTCAAACTTTTACATCCTTTAAGTTTCAACGTCTTAAGTGCAGGTAGCCCCTTGAAGCCACCAACGGTAACAAGCTTACAATAACTCAGATTTAGATACTTCAGTGACCCAAGATGCTGTTGAATAGAGATGAATCAAACATGACAAATTTATATTATTACAAAGAGGTACATAATATTCTAAACGAATAAAAAAATGAAGTGATATATTTGAATTTCATACCGTTGGCTTCCTCCAAAGATGTTTCAGGTCACTGTAAGACATGTCAAGAGCAACCAATTTCTCCATTGGTAAATCTGAAGGTATATATTTGGATTGAAATCCATGCAAGCACAACCCCCTCAAACCTTTTGGAAAATTCTTGTATGATCCATTGAGTTTCACGTGATTGAGTCGGAGTAGATTTAGTTTTTCCATCTTATTTAATACATTTGTTCTCAATTCGATGTTTTTGAAACGAGAAGATGAGAACTCTGGAACCCTGTCGACCGGTAGACCTGCCCCAAAATTCATGATAAGATCATGACTCTGAAATATATGGTCTATCACACTACTTGATCCACGCCCTTTTTCTAACATTTTCATGTCAAGAACCAGGCCTTGGATTCTTGTTGTACCCTGGTCATGAAGACAAGGAATTAAAAAAAATATACTCATTATGTTTAATAGATGAAACAAAATAATGCATACATATATGTATTATATTACCTTGTCCTCTTGCAATATACTGAGAGACTCCTCATGATTCCATACTCGACTGCGCTTCCATGGCTTGTGAGGTGATTCTTGACGAACTAATTCTCTCCCAAGATCTTGCAGCAATTGATGCATCCTCAACTGATTTTGCACTCCGATTGTGAGAAGACATCTATCAATGAGCTTTTGAATCCCGTATGATGTGTGGATACCACAGTCCTCCAATATTTCTTCAGTCACTTCTCTATTTTCTCCAACAAAAAAACATGCGATATGCTTAAACAATTCTTTGCAATTTTCTGATGGCAAAGAATCAAAACTAACTCGCAAGACCTTGTGTACACGAGTACGAAATTCAGTTGTCTCTAGCATTCTAAAGGTATGGCTCCATGTAGCTACATCTTCGTTAATTAAAGAACTACCCAAAACTTTAAGAGCCAGAGGATGTCCTTCACAATATTTTGAAGCTCTCGTTGCCTCAACTTCATAACCTTCCTTGGGAGCATAGCCTCCAAATGCATGCCAACATAAAAGTCTCAGAGAATCTGTACCACTTAAACCCTCGAGTGCAAGATTTGTATGCTTGGGAGGAAATTCCACCCGAAACAATGCACATTTTTCTGTTAGTGACGCATCTTTGGTTGTTATTATGATCTTACTCCCCGGATGAAAACCTTTTCTTCCAACCAACACATCTACTTGCTCATGATTATCAACTCCATCAAGAACCACAAATACTTGTTTGTTTAACAATGCTTTCTGAATCTTAGATGTGCAAACATCTACATTATGTTCCTCAGATATACTTTTATTTAGCATGTCTCTAAGTAGTTGATTTTGTAAATGAAGTAGTGTACTTGATTGTGGCCCACATATTGTTTCAATGTTTTCAACAAAGCTACTTCTATCGAATTCATGTTGGTGCAACCAATAGATAGACTTTGCTAAAGAAGTCTTCCCGATACCCGCCATTCCCCAAATCGTGAGAATTTCTGTAGTATCTGAGGATCCTCCTTTCAACCAGGAAGATATGGTATCAATAAAACTCTCCATCCCAATTAGGTGTGGGATTTTACTCTGCGTGTGTAGATCCAATCTAGTACTAATTTCCTTAACGATTTCCTCAATAAACACCGTCTCTCGGCTAAAAAATTGAATTAAATCAGATCAACAAGACACCACTCATTTAAATCTAGGGCAAAGGGCCCGAAAATGTAACAAACTTGACACTTTTTGCTTTGTTGTGTAGTCATTTTTATTTTTTCTTATTGTATACATCAAACTTTTGAATTCCGTCTATTATATGTATTTTGTGACAATTTTACCCTTCTATTGGTAAAACACCCCTACTAAGCGGGGTGAGGGGCAAAAATGGTTGCCATAAGTTACAAACAATACGGGGACGTGAATTCAAAGGAGGTGATAGTAATTAATTACGAAATTTGAGAAAGAAAAGTTCGCGTCCTTAAATCTAATTAATATAGATATGAGAATTATTGTGTAGTTACATCCTAATTTATTGTATCTATGGGCACTCCACATATTAAAAACCATCATGATGCATGATCTTGAAATAATAGGGTGCTAGAGAGGCCGTGGAAATGTTTCCAACTTGTCGGGATTTTTTTTATTGGGATATAACCATCTTTTTTTATGTTAATGTAGCGAGGTTATCCCAACTGTGGGGGATGGCGGGGGAACGGGTGTAGCTCTCGCGCACACACCCACTCAAAACAGGCCGTCCCGAATATTAAAAAACCGTAAGCAACTCCTAATCACTAACAACAGCCACAAGTTAAACTTAGACCACCTTATGCCATCCTCACGTCCCCTCATCGCCTCATAACCAGTTTTTTCTAAGGGTAAAGGAACACACACAAGTGACCACATACGGACAGGCTCCCCCCCCCCATACCAGCGCAATCACCACCCAAAGGCAACCCAAAACGAACTTTCCCACGTTGATACAAAAAAACTCGATCAACAACCACCGATTACGGCTCAGGCCATCCAAACCCCAACCTTGAACATTAAACATGAAGAAAACTTCCTCCCTCGCTCCACAAAGAAAAGAGGTCGGAAGAGGCTATCACTACTAACCGATTTCCCACACGCGAGGATCGACCACTACAAAACGTAAAGCTGACTCCTCAAAACTCCGTGACACTGCAAAGCGGACTCCCCTACGTTCAAGAAAACCTCGTAAAAAGGAAAAACAGGAACGGGCTCATACCATCGCTGAAAACGCCTCAAGGCAAAAACCCACTTCTCGACAAGTATCCTCAAACAAAGTATCGTCCCCACACAGGGGCCGGCGCTCCTACATGAGAACCTTACCAGCAACAGCGAACACAACAAGTCCCATCCTACTCCAGCTGCCCAACAGCGAAATGGTCGTTTCTTCCAACATAGCGAATGAACCCTCTGGAAAAGCTAAGTATCTGACCTCGCGAATCACAGCATAGACCGTCCAGACGCACCCTCAACCGTCAGCAAAAACCAAACCACCTAAATACTGGAAAAAATTCGACCTATTATATGTAGTCTGATTACCTCTCATTTTGCAACGTTAGTCCATTTAACTAACGAACATTGCAAACGTTAGTCCTTAAATGCTAACGACTGTTTGCAGATTAACTCAAAATGCAGTTATGTTACAAAAATATATTTTCAAGTTATATTAAAATTTATACACGTTTTTACACACATTTTATACATGGTTTAAACACGTTTTTTATTTCGTTTTCAGTTTAGCGAGCAATCAAAAAGACTTTAAAAAAAATTATAAATAAAATTTTTTTTTATTATTGCTCGTAAACTGAAACCGAAATAAAAAAAATTAATTTTTTATTTTTTTATTATTGCTCGAAAACTGAAACCGAAATTTAAAAAAATTAATAAATTAAATATTTTTTTTTTTACACGTAAAACTGAAAGCGAAATTTAAAAAAAAATAATAATTTTTTTAATTTTTTTTATTACGCTCGTAACTGAAACCGAAATAAAAAAATTAATTTTTTTTATTATTGCTCGTAAACTGAAACCGATTTAAAAAAATTTTAAAAATTTTTAAAAATTTTTTTAATTATTGCTCTAAACTAAAACCGGGGAAATAACAAAATATAATTTTTAAAATTTTTTTTTATTATTGCTTCAGTAAACTGAAACCGAAATTTAAAAAAATTTAATAAATTTTAATTTTTTATATATTATTATTGCTTCGTAAACAGAAACCGAAATAAAAACATTTAATAATTTTTTAATTTTTTTATAATCGTGTCGTAAACTAAACCGAAATAAAAAATTTAAATTTTTTTATTTTGTTATTATTGCTCGTAAATGAAACCGATTATAAAAAAATTAAATTTTTAATTTTATTTTATTTAATTATTGCTCCCTTGTAAACTAAACCGAAATAAAAAATATCATAAAATTTTTTTTTATTATTGCTCGTAAACTGAAACCGAAATTAAAAAAATTTAATAAAATTTTTAAATTTTTTTTATTATTATGCTCTAGAAAACTAAACCGAACTAAAAAAAATTTAAATTTTTTTATTTTTTTTAATTATTGCACTGAACTGAAACCTATATAAAAAAGATTTTTAATTTTTAAAATTTTGTTTTTAACTATTGCTCTTAAACTTAAACCGATGAATAAAAAAAATAATTTTACATTTTTTTTATTATTGCTCGTAACTGAAACCGAAATAAAAAAACTAAATGGACTAACGTTGCAACGTTCGTTAGTTAAAGGACTAAAACTTGCAAATGAGAGGTAACAGACTACATATAATAGGATGAATTTTCAAGTTGGATACATACAATAAAAAAAATGGCTACATACAATAACAAAAAATGACAAGTTGGATACATTTTCAAGTCATTAGCCCGAAATAATAATACTAAGATGCAATATAGTAAGAAAGTTTTACCGGCCATTTACATCCTTTCCTTTCAGATCAGCAACTTCTTTAAGTGCCTTTGTCCATGATTCCAGCTTACGAGCAGCTTCAATTTTCTTTTCCTCGTCCTCTTCTGCCTCCATTCTTTGTTTGTGTTCAAATAACGCATCGCCAAAACTGCTTTCTTGCTTCCTGACGTGGGTTGGCTCGACGTGGTAAAAAACAGGTAGAACAATATGGTTGGAGGCCTTTCTTTGCTCGAGGATCAAAACGAGCTCATCAAGGCACCAAGTTGAAGATGCATAGTTCTTAGACAACACAATTATGGAAGCACGGGAGCTTTTTATAGCTTTTGCTAGCTCGGGTTTTAGTTCTTCTCCGGTTTCAACCTCTTGCTCATCAAGAAAGGTAGTTATGTTTTCATTAACCAAAGCTTGGTACAAGTAATCCGTAAAACTGAAACGCGTGTCTTTACCTCTGAAACTTAAGAAAACATCATAAGTTTTCGCTGCTTCTTGTTGTATTTCATTGAGGATAGCCATGGAGGTTGAAGATTACAAGAGTATGGTAATGTATAGTTGCTTGCTTGTGTACTACTACTATATATAAGATAAGATGTGAAGTGAAGATGAATGTGTGATCGTGTTTGCTAACAGAGTCAATGTTGGGGAGGAGACTTAATTTCTCTGGTCCCGTCAACCGTACATGCAGCTGTTCATTTGGAAATTAATATTACACGTTTTGGCAATTTCCATAACACATACTCACCTCACAACAATAATTGTTCATGTCGATCGTCACTTGAATCTACAACTACTTTATAAAATGATCCTGATTTTCATGATAAACCACAATAATGGACTAAACTCACTATAGCTATCGATAAATATGAAACCATCGTTATGGTGGGTTGCGACGGCATATACATCTGAGGCAAGAAAAACATAACATGGAAAAACATAACATGTGCTTGTGAACAGACCATATTTCATGGACTTGGGCTTTTAACGTGAGCCCGGCCAATGCAAGTTTAAAGGAAGTATTCGATTATGGTCGGAACTCTTAAGTGGTTAGTTGGTTTGGTTTAACAAAAGAAAAATAAGTATTTTGAAACCCCATAAATGTAGCTTAACAAGCAAGATTACCCGCGCGTTGCTGCGGACGTTAATTTTTCGCGCGTTGTTGCGGGTTTTTTTTTTTTTTTTTGTTCGGGTCTATTTTTTCGGTCTCATGTTTAATAGTTTTTTTTTTCTTATATTAAATGACAATCGCGCGTTACTGCGGGGCATTTTTTTTCTTATTGTATTTTCCGCGGGTTTATTTTTTCGGTCTCATGTTTAATAGTGCGGGTTTATTTTTTCAGTATCATGTTTAATACTCCCTCAGTCTCAAAATAATAGTCCCCTATTGACTTTTTCGGTCTTTCTTCATCAACTTTGACCTTAAATATTTTTGTTTGTGTTATATAACACTTGACGAAAATTATAACCAATAAAAATACATTTAAAAACGAATCTATTCGTATATTTTACATCAAGTATTATATGAGTTTATGGCCCGCGCGTTATTGCGGAGCATTAAAATTTTATTTTATTATTATTATTTTTTATTTTATTTTTTTCCCGAATTAATTTTTTCGGTCTCATGTTTAATAGTTTGTTGTTTTTTTTATATGAGTTTATGTGTTGGGCCTCATGTTTAAAGTTATTAGGTATCGAAAATGTTTATGCGGGTATTTTTTTATCTGAATAAATCGGCACTTTTGTAACATTTTTTTTTTCCATAATTTTTTTTATTTTATAAATGGGCCGGCCCAAAGTTGAGGCCCAAAAAACTGGGCCAAAGTGGGAGCCCAACATCACGCACTGTAGCTAGCACTGTAACTACAATGCTTTAAGATGAACGACATCTCAAATGATTATAGTAGTAACTAGAAGAAGTTGTCTTTTTGGCAGGGGTGAGCCGAAAAACCGAAAACCGAACCGAACCGAACCGAACCGAAAACAATCTAACCGAACTAATAATTGAACACATTTTGCCAAAATCGAACCGAACCAAACTACAAATTCTGTTTTCGGGTTGATATGGGTTTAGCACTCTAAACCGAAAACCGAATTTAGGTAAATATATATAATTTTTATATAAAAAACTATTAAAATTTTATCTTAATCTAAAAAACATTTTTTATGTTCGAAATAATTTTTTTTTTACTAAATAGCTATGTACTTATTATTATTTTTTAAATAAATTGTATAATTCGGGTTATTTGGGTCAACCCGAAAACTGAACCGAATTCAAATTCGGTTTTCAGTTCGGTTCGGTTTTCGTGTTGACAAAATTATTTTAACCGAACAACCCGATAACCGAACCGAACAACAACAAAGTTTGTGGTTTTTAGTCCTAACATGTTTGTACCAATTCCTAATGTTTTATTTAGCTATTTGAATTTGAATATAACTTTGACGAACAATGTAATTTATCATCTAGTACTAATAGTCGGTGTAAGTTTTGTAATTTGCTTTATTATTATTGATAACAACGAATCTATATATAGGATACACGTGAACATTCTAAACTATGGGCTTAGACCTAATTACATGACATCCATACTAATGGGCACAATACAAATTAATAAATAATATACATATATCGATTAATACGCCCCCGCAGTTTGAGGGGGAGATGACCGAACACTCAAACTGGTACGAAATTCCTCAAAAAGCGCAGACGGTAGTTCTTTAGTGAATATGACAGCATACTGGTAACGAGATGGTACATGAAGAACACGAACCTGACCACGAGCAACCATATCACGAACAAAGTTGGGGTGAAAAAAACAAAATAAAATATTTCAAATACATCAATACATAAGTAACTATGGTTACAATATATTGTATTGTTTTAAGTAATGGAGTATTGATATAAACAAATGGTTAAATGTTTAGAGATTGTTAAAAATACAATGCATACTTGCAAACTCATGGTTATAAACTCATGGTTATAAAGTACAGAGAAAGAGTGGTATAGAGATATCTCCGACGTATTTGTCAAAACCCACACCAAATTGTTGTGAAGCCAGTATATATTTGATGTATTTTAACAACAAAGTTTAGTCATCAATGAAGTTTAGTAAGAACGAAAAGGAAACTGGCACATTTAGAAAGGATCCAGGAACTCATCCGTGCAACCGAACAGAGAAAAACTCATTCATTCACCCGCATGCGACGGCATATACATCTGAGGCAAGAAAAGCAAACTAGGGATGTCAATTCGGGTCGGGTTTGGGTTGGCGGGTCAAAATACCCCAACCCGAACCTGACCTATTTAAATAATCGGGTCAGCTATGTCAACCCTAATATGTTTACACATAACCCGAACCTGACCCATTTAACCCGTTTTATATACGAAAGTTGGCACATTACACAGGTTAAACGGGTTTGCGGGTCGACCCGTTTAACACATATAATAAAATATAAATAATTTGTAAACTTTGAAAAAAAATCTTAAACGGGTTGGTGGGTCGACCCGCTTAATTTATTCTCAACCCGAACCTAACCTGATTAATAAACGGGTCAGATGAGTCGACCCAAAATATATTAGACTCAACCCGAACCTGTTAATTTTCGTGTCGGTTTTAGGTCGGGTTTCGTGTCGGGTCAATAATTGCCACCTCTAAGAAAAGGCGATCCATCTTCGGTAACTTGAACATGGAAAAACTTATTCGTTCACCCGAATGATTTTGTTCTTATGGGGGTGGGGATGTAGAACAGGTCATATTTTATGGACTTGGGCTTTTAACTTGAGCCCGGCCTAATGCAAATTTAAAATGCTTAAAAATGTAGCTTAACTAGAAGAAGTTGTCTTTGTGGAGTTTGTGGTTTTTAGCCCTAACATGTTTGTACCAATTCCTAATGTTTTATTTAGCTATTTGAATATAACTTTGACAAACAATGTAATTTATCATCTAGTAGTAATAGTCGGGACGATTCAAGCATAAACAAGTTTGAGAGTGTCAAGTATTTCACCAAGTTGAGCTCGACTCGACTCGACTTCTAATTCTATGCCGTTTCCAAAGCTTGGTAGCGTTCGACTCAAATCATCTCTAGCAAACACCCGTCAGGCTCGAAGTTTCCTAGCTTTCCGTGATTTGTGGTGTTTATTCAATGAAAATGGCGTGAAATTAAAAAACGGCCATACTATACAAATGATCATTCTATAAGCTTGAGAGCAATTCTTATACGATCATAAATATCTTCCTATATCACGTGTCAAATACTCGAATGCTTTCCACACCGTCTACTGTTATTTTTTTGGTTCTTATAAAAACGAAATAAGTAGCACCGATAGAAGAAAAAAAGTGTGTGCATGAGAAACTAGGTTGATAAGGAAAAAGAATATGAGAGGTAAAGTTATGCATGCTAGTTAATGACAATGTACAATCACTACATGCATAACTTTACCTCTCATGTTCAAATGAACATGAGAGGATCCTCATCCGGTTGATAACTGCAACACACACCCATGAATACTAGGGGTGAGCATGGTGCGGATCGGTGCGGTTTTTGGCAAAAACCACACCGCATCCGCAATTGCGGTTTTTAAAAAGTGAGAATCCGCAACCGCGCGGTTTTTGCGGTTTCGGTTTTGCGGGTTTTATTGCGGTTTTGCGGGTATTAACCGCACCGCACCATCACTTATAATTTATATAATTAATGTGGGTTTTTTGCGGTTTTTTGTTTATAATGTTGGTTTTTTCGGTTATAACAATGCATATATTTAAGGTAAACACACACATTACTTAGAATATTATAGATAATATGCATTAGAAGTCTTATAACACACATTAAATAATCAATGTGCCGCTTTTCGGTTTTATAAAATTAATGTGCGGTGGGGTGCGGATTTTGCGGTTC
>BQNB010151286.1:0-15920 GCA_026074375.1 Tanacetum coccineum
CTTGTTTATGTGTTTGAATATGCGACCTATCATTCAACTGGATCTAGTGATACGGACCAAGTAATCTAGATACCGGGGTAGCTCCCCATATCGTGTTTCATATGTCTGGTCTAATAGGATCACAAATAACGTTCTGTATTTGTCTTTGATTTATGAGCTTAGTTGGACCGGTAGGTGACCCATTTATGTTTCAGTAATCATGCTCTTAATTTACTGATAAAGATTGGAATAGTGGACTACCAGTATATAAAACACCATCAAACAATAAGTGGGTAAAGTCCCGTTGGGCTAGGGTTTTAACAGGATCACCACTACTCTAATTCTCTAAGATATATTATAATTAAACTAAAGGATGCTTTATGCGGATGCATTTAATTGTGACAGGATTAATCGTGTCTAGGTCTTAAGATGATGTCTCGCCTAAGTCTTAAGAATGATATGCCACTTCGAGATAAGTAAATCATTGCACTAAAACAAACAAACCGGCATTGAACCGGATTTAATATGGCTAATACAGTTTTCTAACATTTGGCTTGTACCGCTTTTTTATCCTCTAATTTTCTTCTTTTGTGTTTATTGTGTATTGAATTGGTATTTGTTTCCAACAAACCTGTGCCAGTCTCTCAGGCTGAAAACCCCCATATCATTAGACAACGTGCATAACATAGGTTTAACCGGTAAATAAACAAATTAAAATACAGATAGAATATAGGACTAATTTTCCACTCTTAGTGTTCGACACCCTACTTACCGCGAACTCCATCTTGACCGAGTACACTACTCGTTAAAGTGTTATTTTTGGTTTGTCGGCTAAATATAAATTTAAAACTTGATAATCAAATAATTGACCCTACACGACAGCACATCAGTCCATTAGAAGAAATTCAAAGAATGGAGTACGAATTATGGAACCTGAAGGTCAAGGAGTATAACATTGTTGCTTATACTCAGAGATTCAATGAGTTAGCTTTGATGTGCCCGAGAATGGTTGAGCCAAAAAGTGTAAAAATTGATGCTTACATTCGAGGATTGTCTGAGAACATTAAGGGTGAAGTTACTTCTTCTAGACCTGCCAACTTGAATAAAGCTTGCATGGACATCCAAATCAAAATCCACAATTGTATCCATCGCACCTCGTGCTTATTGATCCCCTGACAAAACATTCTTTAATATGTCAACTATAATGTTGGTGAATTCATAAGTTGATAAATATATATTGTAGGACCACAAGTTCTCCCAAGTGTATGATAATGCAACACATGCAGATATCATATAAATGTAATTACATTGCTCTAAGCTCATGACACTGATGCTTGACATGTATGGATGCCAAATTAATGGCCGTTTGCCCGTGGTGATGTTCTAACCCGCAACATCCTATATTCGACATGGTATACGTTCGTTTCGCTAATGTAGTAATCACCCGAAAACGGGTTGTCAAACCCAATAGAATCTATTCATACATTCGCGATCGTAATGAACAGTTCATGATAATGGCTCAGAATGGGTTATCGCTACTTAGGCACATGTAATTCATAATATAAAACTTAACCACTTTGTAAAAAACAATTGCTTGGTTTTTCACCCCAAATCTTTGTAAAAAAAGCATGTAAAACGTGGGGCTATGAACTCACCTTGAGTGAGTAATGCCAAGTGTATCACAATTAACGCGCCACGCGAATTGATCAAATGCAACCTAATTAAATTAAGGTCGTATAAGTACCGAGTACTTAGTCTAACAACATTGAATATAATCTAATAGTTGTTACATCGTACTATCGTTCGGGCTATCATAATTAAAGAGGTCATGACATGACGTTCGAGGAGTTAGGACACTTTAAATCGTAAATCCAACAACTCGTCGTAACGCCATCCGAAAGAGTGCCTAATTATGAAAATCCCTTAGTAATATAGTACTTTGATAACCACATAATATTCTTATAGCTTAATCACCAACTAAATGGTTTGGTATAGATTGTGTTTAACAAGTTTAAAACTTTCACTAATTTACGTTTAGTAAAACTGGGTAACCTTTCGCGATTTTAAACCACGATTCCGCGTTTCTTATGTCCATCTTTTCGTATTAGGGAAGTTATCATAATTTGACATTTTTCATATTTTTGACCTATGGTGAACAGTAACTTTTTACTGTTCACATCTGATCGTGAGTTTTATTAAAAAATCGTATTCGTCGTCGTAAAAACCCGTAAAATGTCGTATTTCTATTCGTTATAGCTCCGTTATTTTAAGCGATTTTTCGAGGACGTTCTCGTATTTGAAAAGTCTCTATATATTTATGAGGTTTACAAAAATATAACTTTCTGTCATGAATAGTAACTTTTATAAAAATAGTTTTATAAAAGTATTAATTGTCGTAAACTCGCGAAATTCATAACTCGTTTGTTATTAATTGAAAAATTACGATTCTTATCATTTTAGAATCCTAAAAATATGTATTATTTGTTAAAAATATCAACACTTGCTGTTTAGAATTTTTATAAAAATGTTTTTATAAAAATTCACTTACGACTTCGTTTATTAACGTATAACTCGTTTTTAACGTAACTTTTTCGTTATTAATCCGTTTAACAAGTTTCTTACTTTTTCGGAATCGTCGTGAAATGTATTATCTTATAAAAATATAAAATGGGTATGTTAAATTTCGAATTTTGGACAGCAAGTTTGATTGGGTTTGTTAAGTCTTTATATATCCTTGTTTTCATATTTTTCCACTTTTGTAAACTACTATAAGTCTTATATTTCATAGTTATCATATGTGTTACATATAATAAAAGTCCATGGTTCCATAATTGTCCTTATATGTCCAAATTTACCAAGTCCATATTACACTTTCAACCCTTAACTTTCATAATTAACCCTTTTACCACAAGTTTATATTTAGTTACTTTTACATATAAACCATAAGTGTACATGTGTATTTCTTTCAACATGTCTTTATTTTAGTGATCTAATAACATGATTAAAAGTCCATAATCATTATTAACATGTCTTATGTATTTCTTTACCTTGAAACATATTATGAAACTTGTAAACCCTAATTAACCCCTAATCATTTTCATGTTTAACCAAGAGTGTAAATCACTTGTGTGACTATTTTAACATGATTGTCATTAACTCATAAAAAAAAAAAAAAAAAAAGAAAAAAAAAAAAAAAAAAAAAAAAAAAACAAAAAAAAAAAAAAAATAAAAAAAAAAAAAAAAAAAGATTATAATAAGTGTACATTATGATGACAGCAATTAAAAACTCCTTTTTACATGAATAAAATCTTAAATGGTGATTTGAGCTAAATAGAATAATCATATGCATAAAATGGAAATTATAAGAACATAAAGAGTTCAAGTAAACCTTATGAGGTATGATGATGATGATGAGCTAGTGCTAAACCCTTGTTTAGCCACAAAACCAAGCTTGCACTTAAGAAACCCTAGCTTTCCTTAATAGAAACCCTAACTTTCTTTCTCTTGATTATTACTTGAATATGGTTAACCAATGCTTGCAAATGCCTTAGTATGTCTTACAATGGATGTGTATAAGTGTGTATGGGTTGTATAAAAATTGCTATGGGTTTGGTTGGGGATTAGCTTTGAGCCGTGGGCTATATTGAGCCAAAAGGGAGTTATAGGTTTGATTTTTGGCTAAGTGTTTGATTGTTATGAGGTTACTTGTATGACATTACTAATATTTATATAAGGTTTAATGGTCATTACAAGTTTGCAATAGTTGGTCCAAGACAAGTCTCATGGTCTTAGGGAAGTGGTTCTTCCTTGTCTAATTCAAGAAACATAAGTATGGCTAGGGCATTTTGAGCAAGTTGATGTACCATTGGACCAAAAGATGTAAAAATTTCATTTCCTAGCATACATATGCATGTATGTCGTATGTTTATGTTATAGGAGGGAGTATATGCTTTATTTTTATCTTGACTAACTTACATGAATAAAATGATACTAGTTGCAACTTGTATAAATTACTTAAGGATGTGTTTACTTGCAATTACTTGCACAATGCTTCATTCCTAGTGTAAAAAGTGTAAGTATCATTTACTTGGCTAAAGTTTAATAAAACTTTAGGTATTGGGTACAATCGAGGGTATTTGTTGATGCGTAGATAAATTTCACTGCTTCGGTTATTCTTAAATGTACATTGTATCGCGAAACGTATTTTAACTTACGTAACCAATAAAATAATGAACACGACCCATAAATTATTATCAAAATAATTATATAACACATGATTGATGTAAACGTTTGATGGTTTGATACCCGTTCACATTAAACGATAATATTTGGCGTACGCGATTTAACCTAATGTTTACAATTTCAAGCAAACATGTACAACACAAAAGGTACATTGCGGATTTGTTGACGTCGTCAATGACTTGAAAACACCGGGTGTTATAGACTTCCCCCGTTAAACGAGCCTTGTCCTCAAGGCTCACAATGCAGCACTTGACGACGGTGCGGTCTTGATGAAGAGATGTGGGTATTTATTTTTGAATTGGTCTTCACGTTCCCACGTAAACTCAGGACCTCGCTTGGAGTTCATTCGAAAACTTGGACTCTAATGGATCCGACTTCGCTTCAACCGTTTAACTTCACGGCCCACTATTTCTAATGGTTCCTCAACAAAATGAAGCTTGTCATCAAGATGAAGTCCATCCAACGGAACGGCTAATGGTTCGTCGGATGGACACTTTTCAGATTAGATAATGAAATCGTTTTATGAACTCTGCTTCAACTCTTCTCGGAAGTTCACGGCTTGTAGCAACTTCTCCAACCCTTTCTATCACCTTAAAAGGTCCAACATACCTAGGGTTCAACTTCCCCCGTTTGCCAAAACGTACGACCCCTTTCCAAGGCGAGACCTTAAGCATGACTTTGTTCCCGACTTGGAATTCCATTGGTTTGCGCTTCATGTCAGCGTAACTCTTCTGTCGATCACGAGCGGCTTGTATCCTTTGCTTGATCTGAATGATTTTCTCAGTGGTTCTTGAAATTATTTCTGACCCGAGTATTTAAGCCTTCTCCAACTTCAGTCCAACAAACAGGTGAACGACACTTTCGACCATAAAGTGCTTCAAATGGTGCGGCCTTGATGCTAGCGTGATAGCTATTGTTATATGCGGAGGAACTCGTCTAATGGGGCATATGGTTAACCAACCCTTCTCCAAGTCGTATAGCCACAGGCACGCAGCATATCCTCGAGAGTTTGAATTGTCCTCTCACTTTGCCCGTCTGTTTGGGGATGGTACGCAGTACTCATATCCAAGTTTGTACCCAAAGCGCTCTGAAGTGACCTCCAAAAATTAGATGCGAATCTCGGGTCACGATCGCAAATGATTGAGACGGGTATCCCATGCCTCGTGACCACCTCCTTTAGGTACAATCTTGCAAGTTTATCCAAAGGATCGGTCTCTCTCATTGGTGTGAAGATCGCAGACTTAGTGAGTCGGTCAACGATCACCCAAATTGTGTCATAGCCTTGCGACGACTTAGGAAGCTTAGTAACAAAATCCATGGTGATGTTGTCCCACTTCCATTCAGGTATCTTAGGTTGTACCAACAATCCTGATGGCCTTTGATGTTCGGCCTTGACCTTAGCACAGGTCAAACACTTGTTAACATAAGTGGCTATGTCGGCTTTCATGTTGGGCCACCAATATAGTTTCTTCATGTCTTGGTACATTTTGTCGAACCCGGATGAATAGAGTATTTTGATTTGTGGGACTCGTGCATGATCACAGTCCGCAAATCGCCATAACAAGGTAACCAACTTCTGCCATTGAGGCACAGGGTTCCATCCCGCAACGTGGTCCAACTTTTGTTCTCTAATCGTTCTGGAAATAATTTTTTTTTTATCGTTTTCAATCAACATTCCCCCAACGTCTTCATCTTAATGTTCTCTGGTTTTGCTCTTCAGTCCTGAGCATTTAAGACTGTTCTGGGAGATCCAAGCTAATAGTCATGTACTAAGGCTCGAACTCTAACGGTGGTTCGCGTTCTTTCTCTGGCTAAAGCATCAGCAACGACATTTGCTTCCCTGGCCTGATAAGAATAATCGCAATCGTAATCACATAGGCAACTCTAACCCATCGTCGTTGCCTCTGTTCAACTCTTTTTGATCTAAGATGGTTGTAAAACTCTTGTGGTCGGTTGAAACACTGTACAACTTGGTTCCGTATACTTAATGTTCAAAGATCTTAAGGATTGCGAACACCAACTGCACCGGAGTTCTAAATCATGAGTCGTGTAGTTTTTCTCATGAATCTTCAACTGTCGTGATGCATAAGAAATCACTTTTCCCTCTGATTTAATACAGCACCTAAAACCTTCTTCGAAGTGTCCGACAGTATGCTGATAAATCTTCACTTCCTCAGGTAATGCAAGGATTTGTGCACTGCACAGGTTTTTGCTTCATTAGTTGAAAACAGCTGCTTCTGTTTATCGCCCCATTCAAATTAACCTTTCTTCTGGTGTGCTTGGTCATAGGTTTGCGCGGTTCTAGAAAATACCCTTCGATAAATCTTCGATAGTACCAGCAAGACCTAAGAATTGACGAATCTCCGTTGGTGACTTAGGAGATATCCAATCCTTAATGGATTCAATCTTGGCTGGATCCACATGAATTCCTTCACTATCGATCACGTGACCGAGGAACTGTACTTTGGGAATCCAAAATTCACATTTGGAAAACTTTGCATACAACTCCTCTTTCTTAAAACTCCAATATATCTTCAGATGCTTTCATTGCTCATTTCTCGTTCTTTGAATAGATCAAAATATCATCAATAAAGTGAAAATCACAGAATTTATCCAGATTGCGTTTGCAAACCCGATTCATAAGGTCCTGAATACGGCAGGTGCGCTTGTCTAAACCAAACGGCATAAACTTGGAATTCTAATGGCGTTAACGAAGTTCTGATGGGCAGTCTTCGGAATTGTCCTTCTTACCCGTACCCTCAATTGGTGATAACCTGATCTTAAGTCAATCTTCGAGTAGACACTCGCCCCTTGGAGCTGATCAAATAGGTCATTTATTCTTGGGAGCGTATAACGGTTCTTCACCGGTTAATTCTATTCAGTTCCCGGTATCAATCGCACATCCGGAATGATCCGTCTTTCTTCTTGACAAACAAGACCGGAGCTCCCCAGGGCGAGGAACTAGGTCTTATAAAGCCTTTATCGGATAGCTCTTTCAGTTGCTCAGATAACTCTTTCATTTCGGAAGGCGCCAATCGATAAGGTGCCCGTGCTACAGGTGCAGCACCAGGTACCAAATCAATTTGAAACTCCACTTGTCGAGTCGGAGGAAGACCCGGCAAGTCCTCAGGAAATACTTCGGGAAAGTCTTGAACTATTTGTACGTCCTCAAGTCGCTTCTCCTTCGACTTGTCTTCAACTTCTTTTGCAGTGATATGTGCCAGAAAGATAGGAAACCCTTTTTCCATGTACTTCAGCGTTTTAGTGCAAGAAATGATGTTTAATCGTGTCACATTTCCCTGAGTACTTCCGTCACCGTGTATGATTAAGGTTTTATTTCTCCAGGGAATGCGAACAATCTTCTCAGCACACACAATGACCGCTTGGTATTTCGCCAACCAATCCATACCGATTATAGCATCAAAACTACCAAGTTCTACAGGCATTAAGTTTATGTCGAATTGGTGGTTTAGGAAGTTTAATGTGCAACCCTTAAGTATAGTGTTTAACCCGATTATCCTCCCGTCAGCTAGTTCAACATCATAATAATGATCTAGGGTAGATGGCGTGATGTCAATTTGGGAGCTAAATGTAGTAGATACAAAACTTCGATCGGCACCCGTATCAAACAAGATATAAGCATAGTGGTTGTTTAGAAGGAACATACCAGCAACGACGTTGTCTGGATTTGCCCCCGCATTTCCTACCACGTACACCTTCGCTGGGGCCCTGTCATTCCCAGCTTGATTACCACGGTTGCCTTTGTTGTTTTTCAGCCTTGGACAATCCTTCTGGAAGTGTCCCTGAACTCCGCACTCAAAACAAGCAAGTTTTTGACCCGACCCGTGCCCTTCTGGTTGTTGAGGTTGTTGGCATCTCCCGTACCCCTACAGTCACAGCAGGCGATGTGACCATATTTGTTGCATTTATAGCACTTTGGAGCACACGGACCGTCATGGTGGTAATTGCACTTTGAGCATAGGGGTCTAGATCCCCCATATGGTTTCTTATCACCCGATCCAGCAGTGTATGCCCTGCCGGTGTTTTGCCTCTTGTTTTTGCCTCATTGTTTGTTGTTGTTGTTGGTTCTGGTTGTTTCGGGAAGTGTTTTCAAACTTCCTCTTGTTTTCAGCTTGTCTCTCTGCAATGGTACTGACTCTCTTGTCCATCAGTTCAGTGGCCATCTCGATAGCCTCTTGCATGGTCTTTGGCTTTGAAGCTACGATGTTTCCATGGATCATGTCGGGCAATCCCCCGACATACCTTTCAATTTTGTCTGACTCCTCTGGGAACATCCTCACACAGAGAAGTGCTAGTTCTTGAAAGCGTTGGTTGTATTTGACCACATCCGTACCTATCACTTTCAAGTTCCACAATTCCGCCTCAAGCTTCTTCATTTCATTTCGTGGACAATATTTGTCGGTCATCTTCTTCCTTAGATCGACCCAAGTCATTGAATACGCAACATCATGAGTAACAGTCATAACATGGGAATTCCACCATGTTAGAGCACTTGCTAATAGAGTACAAGTAGAAGAGTATATGACTTGACCTGGTTTTCTACCGAGCAGTTGCTTATTCGGAAGACAGTCTCCATTCTTTCAAACCATTGGGTTAACTCAACCACTCCCTCAGTGCCCTTGAAGTACAGAGGTTTGCACTTCATGAAATCCTGGTAAGTGCACTCTCGGGCAACGCGTTCAGATCCTCTGACACCCATTCCCGAAGAATGGCTATTGGTGCCATTCCTAGTTGCGTCACGTGCGGCCAGAGCGGCACTGACACCTTGATCAATCATAGCTTGGAGTTGGGCATTTGTGACCGTAGTGGTTGTGGCTGGTGTTGTTGTTGTGGCCGGTGTTGACCTTGTGGCTCTTTTTGGTGCCATTTTCTTCAATCACAAGAAAATACAATACCCGTTAGATTTCAATACAATCATAACGTGACATAACATATCCATGATAAATAAAAGTGAGATCACATCACACAGTGAAACATATAACCAACACAAGATCGACATAACATAATACCATCATTCCATATATAACTGGAAAACATACATGATTGGTTCTTGATACAAAATGAAAATCAACATAGAGCCCTACTAGCCGGAGTTCCCGTATAATTTGTAGGCTATACAAGATAGCTATCAGAAACAAAGGATCTATAAGGATAGCTAACCAAAAAACAAAGATCTATACGCCTGCTAAGGGAGTAACCCATAATACATAACAGAACCGCTATAAGGTATAATCATAACCAAAGTCTAGGAACTGCTACCAGTGTCCTCCAATGTGTCTACGCACGCTCCAGCCTCCAAGGCTTGGGTACGCATGATACACTGAACAGCAAGATCATCTGCAGCCTGACGCTGCCACTCGTGGCGACACGCATTAGTCTCTAATACTGTAACTCGTGCCTCTAATGCCCTACAGTGAGCTTCAGACCTAGCCAAGTCCTGACGGGTCTGAATACTCTCTTGCTCGTAAGCAAGTCTCTCTCTCCTCAATGTGATACCTCAATCTCAGCTCTCACAGCTGCACGATCCGTCTGGGCATCGTGATGTCGTGTACAAAACTCTGAACTCTCTCTAGTGCAAACATCTACCTGGTAACTGACCCTCCTGTTGACCAACTCTAAGGCGGTCATAATCCTCCTCTCAGTATCTAGGAGTCTGGTCTCTATAGTGGGTCCTGGCTGTCTCGCATGCCAGCCCAGCAGCAGAACTCTCTTCTCAAGCTCACGCAAGGTATGGGGGGTATTAAGTAGGTAGTCTCTTCCGAGGCGGCGTGTCAGCCTCGGGAATATCAGCTCTGCGGCTAGTAGATGGTGCAGGTATAATAGCTACAATGGTGGGGTCTTCTGATTGGGTTGTAGTGAATGATCACGAAGGCTGATGCTTATCTCTTCATTCCTTCAACCCTCGAGTGCCCTAGGACTAAGAGGTCGAATCCATGGAGCTAGAAAGGATGGTGGTAGTAGAGATGTAGGTGCCTTGTCCTCAGCTGGCACTAAGTCCTCAGGATGCTCAGACTCCGGAATGTACATTGGTACATGGTCTGCAGGTACATACTCTGGAGAATGTGGTGCCTGCTCCAACAACTGTCGAGCAGCCTCTTCGTAAGGATCCTCAGATGGAATACTCAAGATCGTGGCCTCAGAGTGAACAGAAGTTATAGGTAATGGCAGAATCAACTAACATTGACACTGTGACCTGCATAAAATAGCTTATATGAGTATATTATATAAGACTCTTATAATATACATTTATAATCATAACATGTATATCAAATACGGATTTGCATCTAGTCCAACTAAACTAATGCAACAAGCAGTGTATGCATGAATGTATGCACATATGTATGTCCCGTGTACAACCCCGTTGTATGAATTCATTGTTTGAAAACGGTTATAGTCCAGCAAAAACATTTGACCTGGTTCTCTATAACCTTGGCTCTTGATACCAATCTGTAACACCCCCAAAAAAAAATTGAGGTCGCTGCCGGATTACTGGGTCCGGGGGTGTTACTTCTCAGAGCAATAACACAAGTATATATTGGAACGACCAAAAAAAGTCATTTGAAAACGATACATTGGATTTAACAAAGTAATTGTTACATAAGCCCGAAGCTTAACTTGTTCACTTGATCAAAATACAAAGATTTTCAGCCCATAAAATGAAATGCGACAAAATCTTTAATGCATGACATCCAAATCAAAACCACCAATGTATCCATCGCACCTCGTGCTTATTGATCCCCTGAAAAACATTGCTTTAAAATGTCAACAATAATGTTGGTGAAATTCATATGGTTTGATAATCATATATTGTAGGACCACAAGATCTCCCAAGTGTATGATAATGCAACAGATGCAGATATCATATAAATGTAATTACGTTGCTCTAAGCTCATGACACTGATGCTTGACATGTATGGATGCCAAATTAATGGCCGTTTGCCCGTGGTGATGTTCTAACCCCAACATACTATTTCCACATGGTATTCGTTCGTTTCGCTAATGATAGCTAATCACCGGAACGGGGTTGTCAAACCCAATAGATCTATTCATAACATTCGCGCTCGTAATTAACAGTTCATGATAATGGGCTCAGAATGGGTTATCGCTACTTAGGCAACATGTATCATAACTATAACTTAACCACTGTACATATCATCACTGAGTTGCATGTTTTTCACCCCAACAATCTTTGTAAAACAAGCATGTAAAACGTGGGGCTATGAACTCACCTTGAGTGAGTAATGATCTTGTGTTATTGATCTGAGAAGTAACACGCCCCGGACCCATATTCCGCTGCGACCCAATTTGGGGGTGTTACAGTTAAAGAATAGATACTATTTGTTGGATTGAAATTGAAATGAAATTTTAACAAGACGTAGCATGTGAATGTAAGGTGTAGGACATGGGATGTAAGAATGCAATGATAGTGTCAGTTTGCTTATTTTGAATTTTCTATGGATTGACTTTGATAAGTATTTGCATATTAGCGTTATGAGGAAATGAAACATCAACGTATGTTGTTTACTTGGTAATATTTAAATATTGGCCCATTCGTGGTTTTATTTATTATGATTTTTATTGTTACGCGTTTTCTAAAGTGCCCCTTTTTGATCCGTAAACAAAACGACGATTTACACGCGTTATTATATCTCTTAAATAGTGCAAAATGTTGTATGTCGCTTGAAGAGTAACTTTTATTGGAAAAGTAACATTAAATTTACAATAGCTTGCGATACATAAAGCAACAAGAAGTCCTAAATTTTTCTAAGGTGCTACAGACTACAGCAACGATGCTCCTTGCTCGTGTAATTACTCAATGCTATTCTACACCAACAAACAATCATCTTTGCACTTCTTCGAATACAATAAATTAAGCAATTATACAAGCTGATGGTGTGGATATTCAAAGCAAAAATGTTGGGGATAGTGGTCGGTATGTGAGAAGGATTACTAATAATCAAAGAGATTCTGCTAGGAATGTAAATGTTCAAAAGGATATTGGGAATGCTACAAATGTACAAAGGATTCTAATAACCACGGATAATTCTGGGAATGGTCCTAATGTTCAATGCTATAACTGCAATGTCAAAGGTCATTATACAAGAGACTGTCCAAAGCCAAGGGTTCATGATTCAAAGTATTTCCAAGAACAAATGTTTCTTGATAAGAATGATGAGGCTGGGATTATTCTCAATGATGAACAAAATGATTTTCTACTTGATGTATGCTTAAACACACATCATTTATACCTTAGAAAACATTATAAGTCAGACTAATAACACTAAAATATGGATAATTATATTGAAAATATGTTTGTTTTGTGTTATTATGTCTTGCAGGTACAAATGATTGAAAACAATGCAAAAATGATGACTTTCGAATAAGATTTAACGACGTTTACGCGTTGTTCGAGATCAAGATGAAGTCGAAAAAATTCCCCGAGCATGCCATTGGAAAGAGCACGGAATTACGAGTCTGACGGTGCCTTCATATTTTATTAGGCCGACCCGACACCATTTATATGGGTCAGACCGACCCATACTTATTAAAGCCCAAGTTGAACAATTTGTAACAAACCCAGCCCAAGTTAAAGCTCGGCCCAGCAAATTCAAGTGAAATTCAGCCCAACAAAAATAGGCCCAAGAAAGGAGAAGCCCTACTATTGCTTTATAAAGGAATGATAGTAGCAGGAATCGACATCTTTCATATCTTTTTCTTATCATTTTTTTATCTTTTATTTTTAGGAGTATAATAGAGTAGCAGTAAAAGTAGATTAGGAGTAGATTAGTGATGACATCAAATAACGTCACTTTATTATACTATTTATCCCATATATTTTGCCACTTTTATATAATTATTGCATTATTTGGTACTTAATTGCTTTAAAGTTGATAAATGCAGTAATTCAGGAGTGTTTTATGAAGACAAGCTAAAAGGCGCATAATTTGGAGCAAAAAGGAAGATATTTGAAGATTGCTGAAATTTCACCAATACGCCGTATCCAACTAAAGAGATACGGCGTATCTGCGCCAAGACTTCACAAGAAAACGCGTTTGACCAATTCCCAATACGGCGTATCCATGCTGTCTACATACGCCGTATCCATGAAGATAACTATTCGAAGATACAGTAAATCAAGTAAATTGGGAGTGATATCAATGATTTATTACAAACGTAACTCCAAGGAATCCAGCCCAATACGCCGTATAGACCTTGCTGGATACGGCGTATCGAGTCTTTTTCAGACACTATAAATAGAAGGCTCAAAAACGAGTTTTCAGTGTGCAATATCATATTCTTTATTACATACTTCACTAAAGACGAATCTTAGCAGAGAAGGACTCAGACACCAGGTCAAGGCCATTGATCACGAATATATGAAGACATCGTGTAATTTTTACTCTCTTAATCGTTCAATTCAATTCTTTCATTACGCTTGTTTTAATTACAATGGTTGTGGGCTATACCTATGGTATTAGCATCTTAATGAATTTTCAATGGTTTGGTTTGTTTTAAATAACGATTTCTTATATTTATCGTTGATTATTTAATTATGTTTATCACCTCATACTTGTTTATGTGTTTGAATATGCGACCTATCATTCAACTGGATCTAGTGATACGGACCAAGTAATCTAGATACCGTGATAGCTCTCCGTATCGTTTGTGTTTCATTTACTAGACCAATAGGATTCACAAATAAGTTCTATCTTTGTTTTGATCTCAGGCTTAGGTTAGACGGTAGGGGACCCATTTATGTTTCAGCAATCATGACTTCCTTCTTATTTTACTGAAAAGATTGAAATTTTGGACTACCAGTATATAAAACACCGTCAAACAATAAGTGGGTAAAGTCCCGTTGGGCTAGGGTTTTAACAGGATCACCACTGCTTTAATTCTCTAAGATAGATTATAATTAAACTAAAGGATGCTTTTGCGGGGGGGTGATGCGTTAATTGAGACAGGATTAATCGTGTATAGGTCTTAGGATGATGTCGCCTAGCCTAAGATGGATATGCCGCTTCGAGATACGTAATTCCATTGCATATAACAATAACAAACCAGATGGAACCACATTGAACCAGATTTAATATGGCTAATACGGTTTTCTATCATTTGGCTTACACCGCTTTTCTATCTTGTAATCTTCTTATTTTGTGTTTATTGTATATTGAATTGGTATGTGTTTCCACCAAACATGTGCCAGTCCCTCAGGCTGAAAACCCCCATATCATTAGACAACGTACATAGCATAGGTTTAACCAGTAAATAGACTAATTAAAATACTGATAGAATATAGAATTAATGTTCCACTCTTAGTGTTCGACACCCTACTTACCGCGAACTTCATCTTGACAACACTCCTCGTTAAAGTGTTGTTTTAGGTAAGATCTGGTATGATGAAGACGTTCACGATCTCAGATCTGTTGAAACTGAATTCCCAGCTATAGTCCTCAATGATAGTTTGACATCAAATGAAACACCTTCTTGTGAACCCACGGTAAGTTCTATTAACGATGAAATTGACTTTAGAATATCATTTGACGAATCCGACGATGAAGATTACACGGTAGTTTTCGACAAAAACTCGTTTTCTTATAAAATGTTTTCTACCAATGATTTGAAAACGGATTCGGAAAACGATAATGAAAAAGTCAATAAGCCTTTATTTCCATCACCCGAACCTACAGTCAGTTGTTTAAATGATTTAGATTTCTTTAAAGACGTTGAGAATGAATTTCCAGCCATTGTTTACAATGATGCTCTAACATCTAAATCAGATTTCTTAACTGAACCTACTGTAAGTCCTCAACATCGATGAATTTAATTTAAAAGATGAAACATCATTGTCCGAATGTGATGAAGAGGAACAACACATTTTATACTTTAGTGATCTATTTTCTTTTAACGTAATTTATCCTGATGATTCAAAATCGAATGAGGACAATGATGATGATAAAATTTATATTGAACACTATTCGGGGGATTTATCTATCAAACCATTACCTAATATAATAAATGTCGATGATGGTGGCTATGCACATGGGTCAAATAAGCTTTTGGAAACAAGTCATGATACATCTAATAAATTTTTCAAAACTGAAACTTTTATCAAGGAATTAAATTTTAAAATCATGGCTTGGAATCATCTTAACAAAAAGATGTCATTCATTTTCCTACTCAAGAATTTGTATGTGCCATTTGGCATCCCGTTCGACCCTAAGTTGTTTTATAAGGATAGGATTAAATTGGGGCAAGTCTAACTTAAAGACTTTTCTGTAAACAAAAGTGCTTCCCGGGAGACAACCCGGTCATTTTAATTGTTTTTCGCATTTTAATTATTTGTTGCACGAGTCTGTCTTCCCAAACACTTTATACGGCGTATCAAACCCCTCTGGATACGGCGTATAGAGCTGTATGGACGTTATCAGTTTTAAAAACTTAATATTTAATTTCCAGTAATTCAATTATTTCTACAGGAACAATACGGCGTATCCTAGGGTTTGGGATACTACGTATCGATCCCTGTACAGTTGTGTGCATAATTGTTTTCTTGTACCATTGTAGCGAGATAGAATTTGCACTTGTCTTCTAATCTCTTATACAGGACCTTACTGAAACTATGATATGGTTTATGCTAAAAAAGACATGTGTTGAACTTATCCGGGCATGCTGAA
>BQNB010151287.1:0-15920 GCA_026074375.1 Tanacetum coccineum
ACTATCTCCAAAATTTTCCTCCTCTTTTTTTGCAGCGATTTTCTAATTTTTTCGATAATTTTTTTTCACAAACCACTACGAATCTCGGTGTACTTTCATCATCTTCACGATCATAATAGCTCCGGATAATTTCTTCCATAATTCTTCATTCTTCGGATGTACCAATAATTGTGATGGTATTAAAAATACATGAGTTTGACTACTTTTATATTCCCAATTGCAATGTGCAATTTTCCCACTTTTGCTAGAGATAGAAAATGACACAAGACACGGGAAATACATATTTTACACTAAAGAAACTAGCAACTGATAAATGGACTTAATCTAATAGGGTAGGCTAAGGTGTAAAGGTGTAACAAAACAAATAGTTGGTGTTACCCTAAAGGATTGGCTCTAGTGGTTTTTCTAAGGAATCTTACTCTTAAAATAAGAGTAAACAAAGGGTTTATACAGGGGTTAATTAACCGGTGTGGTTAGTTAATAGCACAACGTTTATAGGCTTTTTGGGTGTAATCCTAGAAATTTACCAATTTAAACAAGTTACTCCATCTAAATCCATAGTACTCATTATTATGGTCTCGAATAGATATACCAAGCCAAGTTCTAAAGTCTACAACATTACCGGCACACTCATATTTTTGTGGGATTTGGGTAAACATTTGGAAACGGATAAGGCTGAATCCTCATAATATCTAATAAGGGTTATGTGTGCAGGTTATGTGACTAGTAATTTCACAAAAGTATGCTTGAAATTTTTTTAAATTTAAGCATTATTTAAGCATTTTAATGTGTAAAATAGGACAAGTAGTGTTCTAATTCCCATCCCCCACTTAAATTATACAATGTCCTCGTTGTATAAAATTAACATTAAAAACGGGAAATAAAAAAATTAGAACAAGAAACTCCCTTGATATTTGCTCCATATTATTCTCCAAGTTGAGTATATGAGCAAGAATATGTGTTGTAAATGCATCTGAATTCCAGCATGACTACAACATACATAGGATTCCAGATTATGGATACTTCACCAACATTGTCGATTTCTTTCCAGCGAGGTCCTGTGCAAAATATAAGAAAACCATGCAATCCTATCTCGGGTATCCTACGCTTAATAAAAAATTAAAACAAACTGTACAGGAAACCAATACGTCGTATCCAAAAACCTGGATACGCCGTATGCAGAAACCTGTAAAAAGTATCAATACGAGTCAGATTTGCCAGATACGCCGTATCATGTGCATGAATACGCCGTATCTCAAATCTAACAATAATGCTCTAAATGCATAAAAATAAAGGACTGATAACGTCCAGACATTTAATACGCCGTATGGTATGGAGCGGATACGCAGTATTGATGTTTGGGAAGACAGACTCGATAAAAATAAATTAAAAACAGCCCGGGTTGTCTCTCGGGAAGCACTTTTCTTTTCAGCGAAGTCTTTAAGTTAGACTTTTCTTCAGCTCTTCAGTCCGCCCTTGCACCAACCATCCTTCGTCCATGTTGCGAAAGATCTCCTGGCAAGCGTGACATGCATCATAATTGGTTCTTGTTAAATCATCGTACTCATGTTCCTTTATAGCAACATACTCTTCTTCTTGTCCAAATGAATACTTGATCATCTCAAACCTTCTAATTTAGTAAATCGGCGGTTCTCGATCATCAATCAATTCACATCTTTCATTATCTTCGTGTTCCACTTCATCCTGAACATTACTGTAGTAGTTCGTGTATGGTCCGCGTATGTGATCCATCAAATTAGTAAATGGAGAGCATTCATGATCATTTACTTTCCACCAATAATCTTGAATATGTACCAACAATTCATAATCAAGTTCATGAAAGTTTCTTAAACATGTTTTTAACCATGCGCAAAAATTTATTACACTTTGACTTGCATCACCCCATGATTTTTCATAAATGGCTTTCTACTTCAGGGCTTCCTCTTTCAAACTGCTATCCGTCAACTCATCGTACCATTCATAGTCTTGAAAGTATGTCATATTTGGGGAATTTTTACTGGTGGCGAGCTAACTATTCACAAGAATACACGTAAAAGGCGTTGCTAAGCCAAGACTCAACACAAACTAGGATAAAATATACAAACTCTACATCAAACTCTTTTTTTTGACACTTTCTTGACATAAACAAAAGCAAAATGGCAGCCCGTATGTTTTTTTCTTACATTTTTTGATTTTTTTAATACACTTTTGCCCTGTCATTTGCTAGAAATAAATAAATAAACATGACTCGGGGTTTATAGATGCACCCCTACATTTGAGTTTTTAAATATTCAATAAAACAAACTAACTAATGACCCGAATTGAGAAGGATCAACAAAACATGGAGACTATTAGACAAATATGGGGGTAATGACTCAACTTTTCTTCCCCATTTCTCCATATAATAAATACTACCATGAATTCCAATAGTCTCAAAATTGTATACACTAATAATAACTCGACTTAGCAGCCATGTACTCAAGTAAACAATTAACTGGGGTTTAACAAATGTGATAACAATAATGTACTAAAAATGAGTACATATAAGGAAGGCTAAGGCGATTTTGGTGTAATATTTTGGTGGGGTATAAACAAATTTCAACTACTAAATACTCCGGAATAGTCTATTCAGGAATTCCTTAATCCAAAGAAATCCCCTTTCGGTCGTCCCGAAATACTTAATAGAAGAAAGCGAAAATGATAGGCTCAAAGGGGTGTACTAGGGGTATCTTGCACTAAACATGAGTGTGAAGCAAGGGTGTAGGGGTAGTTATATGACCAAAGAGATCATCATAACTATAACAAACGAAGGCTAAAAACAAGGGTTTATCCTAATGCCTCTTATCATATAGCAAATCCTAGTCATACGAATGCGATCTCACTAGCAGTCTCAGAATGCATCACTAAAGCAAGTTCTAGAATTTATAATACTACCAGTACACTCTCATAAGTACTAAAGATGAATGCTTTAATTCCTAAAGATCTAAAGGCAAACCTCACATTTTTGGTGGTGGAATTTTTGAGTGGTAGGGTTTTTGTGCTAGTCATACAACTCCTATCTATGAGATGCTTCTAATACTAAGTTTTACCAGTTTATGCCATAATTTTTTTTAATTTGGGTCAAAATTACCATCTAAGCTATGTTTCAGTATATTACTCATCATTTTAAAGAGAAAGCAAATGCAATTGAAGGAATAGTTTCTAAGGCTTCTATTCCCCCTACACTTATTTTGAACATTGTCTCCAATGTTCTATGAGTACCCGAAAAAGGAATAAATGGAAAATAAGAAAAGCGAAAGAAACTAATACTCCCCTGGTTTTGCGAAATATCAGAGAAAAATGAAATGATTCCGGCTAAATCTTTATCCAAAAATCGTCCAAATGAAAATCCAAAAAACTTCTGGACTTTCCTCGTCTAATATAACCTGAAAATCAAAGACAAGAAACAACTACACCAAGCGTAAAATTCTACGGTAAATGATATATAACTCTTATTAATTAAGCACTCGACTCTATGAAAGAATTAAAGATAGGATGTATGTACTAATATAATCGTGGCTTTCTGCAAGAATTAGGAAAATTAAAAATTCTGGAAATTAGACAATATGAAATTTACCGTAGCTGGAGTGGTGACGCCGTCAGGAAAAATCCTGACGCCGTCTCTACAGACTGTAAATATTTTTTGGTTTCGTTTCTTGGAAAAATTTATGCACAAATATCCTATTAATTATTTCCTGAAAAAATTGTCTGCATAAGCCACAAAAAATGATTAGTACAAACATATGGCTCAAAACAAACACATAAAACATAAAATGCGAACTAATCTAAAATTATTTATTTTATATGTTTGAAAATGGTTCTTATAAACCGGATATTTTTCTCTACACTTATTTCATGCAAAATACATTTAATTGCAATTAAGACGAGATTAAAGACAAAACAAAGCATGATCACATATATAATTCAAACATATAAGAACAAATAATAAAGAAAAAGACACATATGACACACCTAAAATGCATAAAATAAAAAATTGGGTTGCCTCTCAACAAGCGTTTTTGTTTATTAACGAGTCTTGTAGCTAGACTCAGAGTCACACTCTTTACGTGACCCCTTCATCACTTGTACTACCACTTCCTTCGAGTCCAGTTAAGTATTCGGGTCCTAGCTCTAAACATTCTTTATAGAACCCTAATATCTTATCCATCACATAATCTAATCCTCTTATCTTGTCCTCCTCATTCCTAAAGTAGACCGATTGTGTATGCTTTTTTCCATATTTGATAATGATTTAAATTGCTATATCTTATGGGGCATCATGTAAGCAATTTCATCGGCTCTATTTGTGAATTTTACTACTCCTAATGATGAATCACAAGTCATGTTTGATAGTTCAACAAAAGGGCTTTCCAAGCACTACTTGTGACAAGTTAGGGTCTATAACTAAACTAATGTCCTCAACAATCAAGAAATCATAAACATAAGTGAAATTTCCTATAAGAACCTGCATTCCTCTAACTCTTCCCATGAAATTACTTATCCCTCTAAGACTCTTAGGATCTTCCCTAGGTTCAAGTTGTTTTTTAATGATCCAATTGTATTGCATACGAGTCATGATGTTTATAGGGGAATTAAGATCTATGTAGACCTTCCTCATATGTACATGTCCTATGTTTCATGGTATTTTAAGGTTCGAAGGACTTCCTCCTACAATGACGGGGTTTCTCAAAAACAAAGACGGATTCGGGGCACACATTAAGTACTTATGATATGCTAATTCACTTCTAGTTAGAAATTTATCAAAGTACTCTACACCTAATTCCTCTCTCCTTCTACATTATCGTCCTCCTCCAACTCTTCCTCACTAGAATCATCATACTTCTTAATTAATTCAATGAGCATTACATCACTATCTTTTTCTTTCTTGCAAACAATTTTTACGCTAGATGACGGGGGAACTAAATTCAATGACTTGAGGAATGAGTTGAGCTTACAAACTTTCTCTTTGATTAGTGAGGTTGGTGAATCGGGTGGTGATGGTGGGTCTGTGTTATCCATTGTGAAGACTGGTTACTTAAAAATAAAATTACGAACAAATATGTAACACCCCCAAAATGGGTCGCAGCAAAATATGGGTTTGGGAGCGTTACTTCATAGATTAATAGCACAAGATATATAAGAACGACCTTTAAAAGTGTCGTTTAAAACCGATACATTGGATTTAACAAAGTGTTTGTTACAAAAGCCCTAAGCTTTACTTATTTGTTGTTAAATGATACAAAGATTCTAGTTCATAACAAATGTTTCTCCAAAATGTAATGAAACCAAATCTTTAATGCAATTGACTTCCAAAATAACGACCACCAATGTATCCCTTGCACCTCGTGGCTTATTGACCTCCTGATAAAAACATGCTTTAAAACGTCAACAATAATGTTGGTGACTTCATATGTTTGAGAATTATATAAGTGTAGGACCGCAAGATTTCCTCGTGATAATACATTAAATGTAAACATCACAAACTGTAATTACGTTTCCCTAAGCTCATGACACTGAAGCTCGACATAAATGAATTGCAATATAAATTGCCTACATTGCCCATGATGATGTTCTAACCCAGAACATCCCAAATCCGACATGGTATACGTTCGTTGGCTCGGTAGTTTCGACACCAGTGATAGCTAATCACCCGAACGGGGGCATCACCCCCAAATAGATCTATTTATAACATTCGCGCTCACCCTCCAAGTGATTTACAGTTCATGATAGTGGGCACATTGGGTTATCGCTACTTAGGCAAACACGTAATCAGTTTAAATATGAAATGTTCACTTGCGTCCAGTTATAAAACAAAGCATGTTCTCACCCCAAAACTTATAAATCATTATAAAATGTAAAACGTGGGGCTATGAACTCACCTCGAGTGAATTGAACAGTCAACAATGTATATCACAACAGATAATGCGTTAGATAAACGCCGAATGCAACCTAATTAATTATAGGCCGTATAAGTACTAAGCACTTTGATTAACTACTACCATATATAATTCTATATAGCTACATCACCATATAATTGCATTTGTGAAATAATATTTAAATTGCTTTTGATAAATATTATCCGTGTGTTTGTTTTGTATTTTTACCTGTCATTGAATAATAGAATAAAAAAAATTTAAACTTAAAAAATAAAATATTTCATTAAAAATATAAAAAAAATAAAAAATAAAAAAAAATTAAAAAAAAAAAAATAAAAAAAACAATAAAAAATAATTAAAAAAAAAAAAAAATTAAAAAAAATATTTATAAAATAAATAAATTAAATATTAAATAAAAAAAAAATATATTAATTATAAAAAAATAAAATTCGAACCACCACAAATATTGTTGGTTAACCATCCCCCAAACAAAACCAAAAACCCAAAAAAATCCAAAAAAAATAAAAACCCAATAAAGGGCGTGTTCGCCTCGCAGCAAATAAGCAAATTCTCGCAGCAACAAAAAATGGGTTTTTGGGAAGCGTTTGTTGAGCGGTTACTTTTTGGGAAATAGCGTTACTTCATTAGTATTAATAGACAAAGATATATTAGGACGCCTTTTTTAAAGTGTCGTTTAAAACCGATACATTGGATTTAACAAAGTGTTTGTTACAAAAGCCCTAAGCTTTACTTATTTGTTGTTAAATGATACAAAGATTCTAGTTCATAACAAATGTTTCTCCAAAATGTATTGGTAACCAAAACTTTAATGCAATTGACTTCCAAAATAACGACCACCAATGTATCCCTTGCACCTCATGGCTTATTGACCTCCTGATAAAAACATGCTTTAAAACGTCAAAATACATGTTGGTGATTCCATATGTATTGAGAATTTTTATAGTGTAGGACCGCAAGATGTCTCGTGATAATACATTAAGGTATAAATCACAAAACTGTAATTACGTGTCCCTAAGATCTAGGACACTGAAGTCGACATAAATGATTGCTATTTATACATTGGCCTACTTGCCATGATGATTTTGTTTCTAACCCAGAACTCCCAAATCCGACATGGTTACGTTCGTTGGATCGGGTAGTGTCGGCACATTGATAGCTAATTCACCCGAAAGGGGCATCACACCTAAATAGAATCTAATTATAACATTCGCGCTAATCTCCAGTGATTTACAGTTCATGATAGTGGGCACATTGGGTTTTCGATACTTAGGCAATACCGTAATCAGTATAAATATGAAATTAGTTCCTTGCGTTCCAGTTCTAAATACAAAAAGCATTGTTCCTCACCCCAAAACTTATAATTCTTTATAAAATGTAAAACCGTGTGGGGCTATGAATCAGCCACGAGTGAATTGGAAAGTCACATTGTATTCCAACGATAATAATGCGTTGATAAACGCCGAATGCAACCTTATTTAATTATAGGCCGTATAAGTACTAGCATTTGATTAATACTACAATAGATAATTCTTATATAGCTAACATCACCTTATATTGCATTTGTGATAACGTATTTATAAAGTTAAAACGTTTTTAAAGGTTTCCTAGTAAAACAGCCGTTTGAAGCCCTGTTTGGTATGTTTTTTACGTCCACGCTTTTCGTTATTCAAGTTCGAGCTATCAATAATATTACATTGTCATATTTTTAGTCCCTGATGTAATAGTGGTTTTACTGTTCATGAATTTGAATCTTTATTTTTTTATATTTAGTTATGTATAACCAGGGTAAATGTCGTATTATATTCGTTTTACTCGTTTTTAGTGATTCTTTGGTTTACGTTTCGTATATTTAAAGGTTTTTAAACTTAATGATGTTTTCAAAATGTTCATGTCTGAGATGAATAGTAACTTTTATAAAAATAGTTTTATAAAAGTATTTATTGTCGTAAACTCGCAAAATTCATAACTCCTTCGTTATTAATCATAAAATTACGATTCTTAATGTTTTGGAATCCTAAAAATATGTACTATCTGAGAAAAATAACCCATTTTATATATCAGAAGTATTTTATAACTTGTTTTTATATAAAATTTTTGTATAAAAACGCGTTTTATTTATCGCGTAACTTGCAAATTAGTATTCTCCTTGTTATAAATAGGTTTTCAAGTTTTCTTACCTTTTGGAATCTATGAGATGTGAGTATTTTATAATAATTATAAAATAATATGTTAAGAATTCGAATTTGATCAGACCCCTTTGGGTTTTTATTAAAAACAGTTTAAACTTGATTTTTTCTAGGTTTTTTGTTAAGCATTTGTTAAAGTCCATTAACAACTTAAATATACATGTATTACACACCTTAAGGTTTTAGTCCTTTACAAATATTGTCCAAGAATCACAAGATCCATAAGTTTACATACTCATTTGTTCATGAACTTCAATATATACACTTTTTATGTAACTAGTTTATATAAGCTTTTCATACATAAACCATACTTATATAGGGATGGGTTCTAGAGAAAACCATATTTTGTTAGAAAACCTAGAAAACCAAACAGATGCACTGAAAAAACCAAACAGATGCCTAAATTTTTTCAGGCTATATAAAAGATTTTTTAGTGCATCTGTTTAGTATTTTTAGTGCATCTGTTTAGTATTTTTAGTGCATCTGTTTGAGTTTTCTAGATTTTCCATCGAGATTAATTTTTCTCTCGATCTCATTCCTACTTATATAATGTATATTCTTCCATTCTCACATGTTCCTTAAAACAAAATAGCACATGACAAAGTATGTTATACCTTGATCATAAGTAAAAATTCCATTTTTTTTCATGTAAATAAGTTTCTTAGATGGTGATTAACTACATAGCCATTATATACACAAAAAAATCATGAATGTAAAGAGATTAAGGTTTTTAGGTAACCTTAATATGATGTGTGGTGATGAAAAATATGATCTAAACTCTTGTTTAGAAACCAAACCCTAGCTTACAACACTTGAAAACCCTAAAACCAAATGAAACCCTAATCTTGCTTTTTGCTTGATTAACCCTTGTAAACTCCAAACTAACCCTTCTAAACACTTTAGGTTATCTTAGAAATGATGTAGGAATGTATGTAAATGTTGTAAATAATTTTTGTATGGATTATTGTGATGGTTTGATGTTGGTTGTGGGTTAGGAGCAAAACAAAGAGAGAAAAAGTAAAGTTTCCACTATGAAAATAAGAAGTGTATGTTTTCTATACATAACACTTGCCTTATATACATAAAAACTAGTCAAATACTTCTATAGGAAGTGGTCAAGATTCAAAGGAACCATGTGAGGGATTTAAGGAAAGTCTTGGTCAAGATAGAAGAAAGTCTTAAGGTTTTAAATGGTAAGTGTATGTACATATCAAGTTGGAAGTTTTTATGATATCTTTCTTGGTTTTTTCCACCATATCCGGCCATATATAGATATATGTGAGATATATTTGTAATTTTTGAGTATTGGGTACAATTGTGGGTATTTGTTGAAGCGTAGAAAAGTTTTGGTGGTTCCGGGAATGCCTAAACGTATTTTATCGTGAAACGTAAACACTTTACGTAACCAATAAAAATAAAATGAACAAAGTTAATAATTATCATCAAAATAATTACTTAACACTTGCTTGATGTAAACATTTAATTGTTTGATGCCCGTTTACATTGAACGATAATTTTTAGCTTACGCAATTTAACTTAACGATTACGATTTAAAAGCAAACGCGTACAATACTAAAAATAAATAGTGGATTTATTGACGTCGCACGTGACCCTAAAACACGGGGTGTTATAGTCTTCCCCCATTAAATGAGCCTTGTCCTCAAGGCTTAAGACGCGACACTTGATGACGGTGCGGTCTTTGTGAAGAGGTGTGGATATCTCTTCCGGAATTGGTCTTCACGTTCCCATGTGAACTCAGGACCTCTCCTGGAGTTCCATCGAACTTTGACAATTGGAACACAGCTTTGCCTCAGCCGTTTAACTTCATGATCCATGATCTCTACTGGTTCCTCAACAAAATGAAGCTTGTCGTCAATATGGAGTCCCTCCAACGGAACGGCTAATGGTTCGTCGGTATAGCACTTCTTCAAGTTGGATACATGAAACGTATTGTGAACCCTGCTCAGCTCTTGCGGAAGCTCAAGCTTGTAAGCAACGGCTCCAACCTGTTTCAACACCTTGAAAGGTCCAACATACCTGGGGTTTAACTTCCCCCGTTTGTCAAAACGTACGACCCCTTTCCAAGGCAAAACCTTAAGAATAACACTATCCCCAACTTGAAATTACATTGGCTTACGCTATAAATTGGCGTAACTCGTTTGCCTATCACATGCGACTTGTATTCTTTGCTTGATATGGATGATCTTCTCGATCGTCTATTGAACTATTTCTAGACCGGTGAGTTGAACTTCTCCAACATCGGCCCAACACACAGGTGAATGACACTTTCAACCGTAAAGTGCTTCAAATGGTGCAGCCTTGATGCTAGCGTGATAGCTATTGTTATATGAAAACTCGACCGATGGCAAAAGGTTAACCCAACCCTTTCCAAAGTTGACTACACAAGCACGCAGCATATCCTCGAGAGTTTAAATAGTCTGCTCGCTTTGCTCGTCAGTTTGTGGATGGTACGCAGTACACATATCCAGACTAGTGCCCAACTCCTTCTGAAGTGACCTCTAGAAATTTGATGCGAACCTAGGGTTACGATCACAAATGATTGAGACAGGTATCCATGCCTCGTGACTACCTCCTTTAGGTACATTCTTGCTAGTTTCTCCATGGGATTAGTTTCCCTCATAGGTACAAAGATGGCAGACTTAGTAAGTCGGTCAACAATCATCTAAATGGTGTCACAACCTTGTGACGACTTAGGAAGCTTCGTGACAAAATCCATAGTGATATTGTCCTACTTCCATTGAGGTATCTCGGGTTGCACCAACAAACCCGATGGCCTTTGGTGTTCAGCCTTGACCTTAGTACATGTCAAAACATTTGCTAGCTTAGGTGGCAAAGCTCAATAATGAAAACCTAACTATGATTTTATCTTGTTAATGTTTTCACAAAAACTTTCAAAGATTTTTTAGGGAAACCGTAGAGGGGGGTGAATACGTTTCCTTTAAAAAAATTAAGATCAAAGATTATATCACTATCTGTCGGCGGTCTCATAAATATATGGGGGCCACCTAGTACATCAGGGGGCCGCCCTATTTAAAGGACCAGCCTCCAGAAGAGGTTTTCGACTAGACGTCATTTGTATCAAATCACCAATCCAAGTTTAGACTAGCTAATTATGAAGAGTGTCGATAATAGATTACATTTATAGCGCATGATTATACCAATAATATTCCACACTCCAAATGTTTACTACAAAGAGCTAAACACACCACGACTAAACAACAACATCACAACAATACACCATCAAAAGCACAATGCCAGTGTAAAATAAATCGATAAATTGTAAAGACATACATAAAGATAAAGGTAAAAGAATAAGAAAACCGACACGATGATGTATATTGTTTCGGTCGATGTATGCACCTCATCGCCCTACTCCACTCCTCGAGAATGCCAACTCAGAGAGTTACTTCACGAATCGAACAAACTCTTACTCGTAGAAAACCATAAACCAATGCTAACATTATTTTTTCTGACACTAAGCTAGATGATCAGAATCCTGCATTGGTACAATCCAAACCCCGTTATTTATTAATGTCCCAACATAACAAACCTTGTGTTTTATGGCCTAAACACATAAACCACGTTGCTTACATTTTTTCCCAACACTAAGCTAGATGTCGAGTCCTAATCTTAGCTATAACCAATCTACCACATCACCAATGTATTTTAAGGCCTAAAATACTAACCAACCCACAATTAACCCATCCAAATATATACATCATTTGGATCTACACACTACTAAAGATTGGAAGACATAGACTCGATATATATGTAGCAAATGTTACAAATAGACTAACTAGACTATATAACTTCGAATCTTGAAGATGACCGAAGTTCTTCTATTGCACTTGAGGAAAGGAGGAAAGGATAGAAGATTTGATCACATTTAAAAAAGATTAACCAAGTTGAATAATTAAAGATTTAGTGAGATCTAGAGAGAGAAAGAACTAAAAGAAAATCGTGCAAAAGGGTTGTGAAAATAGTTGGAGGTGAGCCATTACTTATAGGAACTGAAAAACAACCTGTCAGGAAACGACGGTCCCAGATATATTAGGGGGCCGCCGGATATTTAAGGGGGCCACGGACCTATTTAAGGGACCGCCTCGATAGACGCTCCTGTTTTTGTCTTTTTGTGGTGACAAGCTTGTCTGGTAAAAGTTAAACATGTCTTAGGGGAAAAGAACCAGATTTTAAATTTTGAAATAATTACACATAAAACCATTCTTTATAATTTAAAAATAATTTTCTATTTTAGTTTTGAAAAAGTTATTTGTGTTCACACATTATAAAAAAGCTTGTGTGGGTGGGTGTAAAGTTTAGACAAAAACTTATTTCTTTGATCACCTACAAGTTTAATGCTTGTTTGTACATACCTTATATATTTACGCCGGTGTAAACAATTTCCTGTCTCTTATAGCATACTAGAGACATCAAGAGATGTGAGCATGTAATGCTTTGTTGATTGTGATTACGAGGTAACTTATGCACTTTACGTTACGTATTTACATTCACAATGTTTGTCATCACCAAAACATCAAGAGATCGTATAGATTAAAATCAAAATATTAGCACTACAATCTCGCTCCCCCCTTTTGATGATGACAAACTATGTAAACTATAACACATAGTAAAGTTTAAAAGTTACTCGTTTACACTCTCCCATCTCCCACTTTTGTCTAAGCCAAAGGGAGAAGAAGACATGATAAGAGGGTACGTGCTCCGGGTATATACGTTAGAGGAATGAGAAGAAGATAGGTGCTCCGAGTATATAGGTTTGAGATATGAGGAGAAGATATGAGAAATAAAAGTGAAGGTGGTTGTGTGTTTCTTGGATACTTTAGAAAAGGTCATAAGAGATGAGAAGTAGGCAAGAAAAGAAGGTATGTACTTTGAGTGTATAGGTTGGAGGAATGAGGAATAGGTAGGTGCTCCATGTATATGGGTTGGAGGAATGAGAAGAAAACATGAGAAATAAGGTTGAGGTGGTTTTGTGTTTCTTGGATAATTTTAAAGGAGGTCGTGATAGATGATATGAAGGCATGAAAGAGAGTAGGTACTTCAAATATATAAGTTGAGGGGTATGAGAAGAGGACCTTAAGGTTGGGGGTGATTTTGAAGTGAGTATGAATGAGTCCTTCATTGTATTTTACAATCCCCGATCCTATATTCCTATAAAGGTGAGCTTGCATCATCCTAGTAAAGTCTTCTATCATCACGATTTAACCAACTCCATACTATTTACTCACATATCTCCTAGCTCCCCCTTGCTCATTGCGTCCCCATGATAATTACATTCCTTGTATATTGACTTTAACGGATACATGGATCAAATAAATTACCATCAATGCTCAAGAAGTTCGATACAATTTAAATGAGTAGAACGCTTGCAAGTGCTCCCCCTTGGTGTATGCTCTCCCTTGTTTAGGGCATCGAGGAATCAGGATATGGATGTGTGCTACAAAACAAAGTTAGTAGACAAGTGCGCGCGCGCGCACACACACACACATACACACACATACATATATATATATATATATATATATATATATACATATACATATACATATACATATACATATATATACATATACATATACATACATATACATATATATACATATACATATATATACATATACATATACATACATATACATATATATACATATACATACATATACATATACATATACATATACATACATATACATATACATACATATACATATACATACATATACATATATATACATATACATATATATCGAACAACTCGGGCAGGGCGATATGAGGATCCCTTATTCGTCCTTCCTTTTAGCGGTAATAAAGTATTTTTGAGTACATATCTCCCTGCTAGTACCGATAGGTGTCAACGGGGTAACGATGTTTGAGATTCATTTTCGGGTCCTTAGTATAAGGGCCACCATCTCCCTGTTGATGATGTATCATTTTATACACTTTTTTGGATCACTTAGCCCCCAAAATCATGCAAATATGCTCTGTTATTACACTAAATCCTTTCTTTTTGTGTAATTAGCATTTAGGAAGCACTTGGATGAAATATATGTGACTTGGGCTCGATTCGAAAAGAAAAAAAGGCAAAAAACCAACTTTTCAGCTTCGCGACCACCATCCTGACGTGGTCACCAATTGTGCCTAGAAAGCTTATTTTTGAAGATGTTTTGTGATGTTTCAGTGTATGGAGACGGCATCACCAAGAGGTCATGACGATGTCACAACTTCAAGGTGACGGGGTCACAACGAATCCTGGCGGCGTCAAGATATGTCGGCTGAAGAAACCCTAAGTTGAAGTTGACGGGGTGACGGCATCACAAAACACTAGTGACGCCGTCACAAGCTATTTCCTATATATACAAACCCTTTATTTTCATAATTTGTGTGTGAAACTTGGGAAAGCTATAGTGCAGCCATTATAGACGATTTTAAGGCTTTTTATGCCCTTTGTATTTATATACTCACATGTTGGTTTGAAGACAAGTAATACAACATTTAATCATTCAAATATCTAGATTTAGGCGGCGCCGCCACTGTGCATTGGAAGGACCGCTGCTCCAAGAGAAGACACTTGGATAAAGAGAAGTCTAATGGATAAAAGCATGTTCGCCTCGTACGTCTGGCGCTTTGAGGTGAGCCCTTTGAATTGGTCCCGCTGGGTAGTGTATTGTCCGGCATGACTTGTCCGGACACATACACGAACAACCACCAAATACGTACTTCGTTAGGCCTCAATGGATGTAGGCCTTATATGATTGTTTAGTCCGACAACGATAAAATACATATGTATAGGCGTATAGCTGTTGAGTTATCATCATGTGTATTTTTTGATGAGATAACAGATTAACAGTCATTTTAAATCACACTTTCAAAATTATTGTTAGTTACCACAATGTGTTTACTGATCCTAAGCTATTTTGCCACAATCTCCGAGCTCTTTGATGAAGAATACACTAAAAAAATGTCTTAATGACGCATAAAAATAGTGTCACTAAAAGTAAAACAGTGTCACCATAAGTATAAAAAAGTGTCACCAAAAGATTTATTTGCTTCTCCAACACTTAAAAAAGTGTAGGTAGAAGTCCAGTTGGTAAAAGTCTATTTATAGTGACACTAAAATAGTGTGTGGAAATGTTTTTTTTGCCTTTGATGACACATTTTGTTTATAAAAAGTGTCATCAAATCTCAAAAATTTAAGCTTTTGTTTACACTTTTTAAAAAGTATCACTAAAAAATTAGATTTAATGACAATTTTTTGTGTCATTAGAAACTCTGTCTCACATATTATTCAACTTAAGATTAAACAAAAGGACACTTTATCTATCTCACATAGAGATGGCAAAATGAGCGGGCTGGGCGGGTTCAGGTAACGGGTCAAACGGTCGACGGGCCAAATGGGCGCGGGCCAAACGGGTGATTTTTAAAACTTGGGTCAAACGGGCGCGGGTCAAATGGGTAAAGAGTCCAAATTTTTGTTTTATACGCTTTCAAACGTTTTTATCCATTTTTATACGCTTTTGTATAGTTTTTTACGTTTATGCATGTCTTCACACGTTTTTCTTCATTTTTTTCGTTCTTGTACATCTTTTACGTTTTTGCACTTTTTTTACGTTTTCGCTCGCGTTCGCACGTTTTCGCTCATTTTCTTGTGTTTTCGTCCGTTTTTTACGTTTTTGTACGTTATCATACGATTTTAACCGTTTTCTTACGTTTCGTCAGTCTTTTTACGTTTTTGTCAATCTTTTTACGTTTTCGTCAGTCT
>BQNB010151290.1:0-15920 GCA_026074375.1 Tanacetum coccineum
TAATCCAATATAGGTCGTATAAGTACTAAGCACTTTGATTAACTAATACCATATACAATTCTATATAGCTACATCACCATCTAATCGTATTAGTGAAAACATATTTATAAAGTAAAAACATTTATAAATATCTCTTTAGTGAAAACGGCGTAACTTTCTCGTATTAAGTCTGTTTCTTATGTCCACGCTTTCGTATTAAGACAAGTTATCAAAATATTACATTTTCATATTTTAACTCCTCTGGTGAATAGTGTTTTTTTACTGTTCATACACTTTTATAAATTTAACTATCGTAAACGTCGTATCTTATTCGTTTTAACTCCGATTTTAGTGATTCTTTTAAGCACGTCTTCGTAATTAAAAGTTTTATCTAACTAATGTATTTTTTAAAAATGTATCTAAGATGAATAGTGATTTTTGCTGTTCATAGTTTATATAATTATTTTTATAAACTTTAATTATCGTAAACACGGAAAAATTCATAACTCCTTCGTTATTGATAAAAAAATTATGATTCTTAATGTTTTGAAATCCTAAAATTATGTACTATCTGAGAAAAATAACCATTTGTATATATCAAAAGTGAAACTTAAGAAGTTTTTATAAAATTTCTTTTATAAACGCGTTTATTATCGTGTAACTTGTAAATACCGTATCTTCTTTGTTATAAATCGGTTTTTCGAGTTCTCTACATGCCTACGATCCTTGTAACATGTAGTATTTAATAAAAATATAAAATAAATATGTTATGTTTCAAATTTGATCAGACCACTTTGAGGTTTTTGTTAAAAACATGTTTAAACTTGATTTTGTACTTTTTGGTTTAGTCACCTTGTTACAAGTCCATTACAACACTTAATATCACATGTATTACATCCTTAGGGTCCCTAGTCTATGATTTATCCAAATATTATCCAAGAATCACAAGATTCACAAGTCTACATACCTATTTGTTCATGAACTTTTATAAATACACTTTTTAGGTAACTAGTTTATATAAGGTTTTATACATAGACCACACTTATATAATGTACATATTTCCATTCTCACATGTTTCTACCAACAATATAGCACATGACAAAGTATATCATACCATGATCATAAGTAAAAATTCTATTTTTCATGTAAATAAGTTTCCTAGATGGTGATTAACTATATAAACATCATATATGCATAAAATCATGAAAGTAAAAGGTTTTTAGGTAACCTTAATATGATGTATGGTGATGAAAAATATGATCTAAACCCTTGTTTAACAAACAACCCTTAAATTCCATGACCTTGAAAACCTTAAATCCAAGTAAATGCTAATCTTAAACCTTCCTTGCTTTAACACTTGTAAACCCCAAACCAAACCTTCTAAACACCTTAGGATATCTTAGATATGATGTAGGAACACTTGTATATGTTGTAAATAAATTTTGTATGGATGGTTTATGGTGGTGATGTTTGGCCATGACATATGAGAAGGAAAAGAGAGAAATGGTGAAGTTTTTCTAGCTAAAAATGAAGTGTGTGTGTTTATCTTACTAGTTGGCAGCTTATATACCATGAAGACTTATTCAAGTTGCATATTAGAAAGTACAAGACAAGATGAGGGTTTTTAGGAAGTCTTTGGTCAAGTCACTTGCCACCTTACTTTGGTTTAATGAGGTTCATGTTGTACAAGTCAAGTTGGTAGATTTTGTGATATTTTCTTTTATTTCTTTCACCATATCCGGCCACACATAAGCCTACATAAGATATTTTTGAAATTTTTGAGTATTGGGTATAATTCTGGGTATTTTTTGAAGCGTAGAAAAGTTTTGGTGGTTCCGGGAATGCCTAAATGTATTTTATCGCGAAACGTAAACACTTTACGTAACCAATAAAAATAAAATATGCAAAGTTAATAATTATACTCCAAATAATTATCTAACACTTGCTTGATGTAAACATATAATTGTTTGATTCCCATTTACATTGAATGATCATTTTTAGTTTACGCGATTTAACTTAACACTTTAAAATTAAAAGCAAACACGTACAAGACTAAAAATAAATAGTGAATTTATTGACGTAGTAAATGACCCTAAAACACAGAGTGTTATATCTGACAGAGGAAACAGATGAGTGATGGTGATAACTAATATCCTGTATCATATGTACATAAGAAAAACATAAAAATACAAAAATATTTTTCTTCTATATAAATTTTTCAAAAAAGAAAATTAAAAAATTAAAAAAATCAGAAAAATATAAAAATATGTATCTCTGGCATGTCTTCTGAAAATTAATAACATTTATAGCCTTAGAAATGTCATTTAATAGTGATACGATGCTGTAAATGAAGTTCAAGCAGAAGTTTCAAAAGCTTTCAAAACATGCAAAAATGGTTTGCTATTATTTCAAATAGCAACCCGGTCATCATCTTAAAGGAAAGTATTTCAAAAAGAAAACTTGACCTCATAACGAGAATTTATTCTCAGGCATGGTCTACTTTATGACCATGCAATGGCCTGTGAATACGTTGCATTACAACCCGTGCTTCCTATATTTCATAACTGTACGTGTCAGTGCGCTTATGTGTCAAAATAAGAGAAATCTTATTGTTCATGGTGTTGGATTTTCAAACTTAAACATTAATTCATCAAAAAATGCTTTTCAAACACATTTGACCACTCAAATACCGACTATTGCTCTTTAAATAGAAAACAGGTCATTGTTTGAGGGGGAGAATGTGTCAAATATCTTCTTCATAATATCAATTTAATGATAATGGAAAAGGTTTTAAACAATAACGGGTTAACAAATAAAGGGGAGTTACTTAACTTTAGCTTATGTGAGCCTTAACTGTTATGTGTTTACGCCTTTAAGGAGTATATGTGCAAATTTAAGTTTCTAGGTATGCTAGTTAAAACATTAGGGACTATTTGTGCCATGTGTTAAACTAGACTTGCCTAAATAAAACTTATATACGAAAATGCATAGGATATTACACTTGAGGGGGAAAATGTGTCAAAAACAAAACTTGTTTTATAACACACTCATCCTCCCTGTTTTTTACACATACAAACACACACTTTAAAAATTCTATTTTCCCTCCCAACCTCAACTCGAATTCACCAACTCTTGTTCATCATTTCTAGTCATTCTCAATCTAGAGGTATAACTAGAAAATTGTTCTTCACACTCTTAACAACTCATATCTCTTTCAAATTAAGTTTTCACATGGATTTGATCTCGAATAACCCTAAATAACGAATTAGGGTTCATCAAAATCAAAATTGGGTGAAAACCCAAATTGAGTGAGGGGTTTTGCTTGCTTAGGAGTGTAGAACACTCATTTAAAATAGTTTTATGAATGGTTAACTTACGAATGTGCTATGCTCGATTTTGTGTGCGAAAATTTTGATTTAGGAGAAATGTTGTAAAATGTTTGTGGGTTTTGTGCTAGGTCCTGTGTATTATATTTATTGAATATGTTTAAGCCTTTAGATCTCATCCTTGTTTGTTGTTTCTAGTATGAATGAATTAAAATGAACAAATGTACTCGTTTTTGTTCATACTTGATGATTCTGTGGCTAAATTATAGTTTTGAGTGATCCTAAGTGTTATTCATCTGATATGTATGCTGTTTAAACAAGTTTTAATGCTTAAGATTTCATGTTTGTGGCAATGTTAGTTTTAAAGGCGAGTTAACAAATGCCTTTGAGAGGTGAGTTAATAATTCCCTTTACAAGGCGAGTTAACAACTGCCTTTGAGAGGCGAGTTAACAGTTGCCTTCATAAGGCGAATTAACAATACGCCTACAGAAGGCGATTTAACGACCTCAATAGGAGGCGAGTTAACAATACCCCTTATGGAGGCGATTTAACAACTTCTTTAGGAGGCAAGTTAACAACGTTGCTTCATAAGGCGATTTAACAATTCTATAAAGGAGGCGATTTATCAATCCTTTATAGGAGGCGAGTTATCAACCCTACATAGGAGGCGATTTATCAATTCCTTAATAGGAGGCGATTTAGCAATAGATTTTAAAGAATTTTAAGATTGAATTTTTTCTGAAGGCAATTTTCAACTCAAGTTAGGTAGCTAATTAAAATTGGTTAATTAGGCAATCTAATCAAGATAAGTAGGCTATATAACAAGGTTCATCAAGAATATCTGAACAAATCTTAGGTTACCTTATTCTCTATAGGTTAGTTTAAATAGGATTCCCCAAAACACTAATTCAGTTGTCTTAATGCCTTTCACATTGTGCTCAATTAAGTTGCCCTTCGGATGATTAGATCTTATTCAGTAATGCTAAATGCCTTAACATGCCTGATCATTAAAATGATATCACAACATGAATCAAGCTTAAGTGTTCATCAATCAAAGGGCCTTATAGTGTGTGTCATATAGAATTGGTTATATGTATAAACTATATTGGTCATATCTTAGCAGAAACATAAATACCACTCCAACATAACAAAAAACACTTAATGATGCTCTTGTTGCTCCTGCTGACCGTCTTGAAATTGTAAAATGCAACATGAGACTCAAGACAGACATCAAACCAAAAGAAGCTACATTTCAAGTGGTGTTGGATGCTCTTACTCTCACTCCTTTTTACCAGGCATTCCTGATCACTGTAGAAGTTCCTGCCATATATATGCAAGAATTTTGGGCTACAGTCTCTGTTCATAGGCCATCCATCAGATTCACGATTAACAAGAAGAAAGTTTCTCTTGATGTTGAAATATTTAGAGAAATTCTCCAGATTTGCCCCAAAATTCTAGGACAATAGTTTGAAGACCTTCCACTGGAACAAGAAGTCCTCGCTTTCATTAGAGATCTTGGGCACACTGGCGACATCACCATCTCACCGATGTGAATGTCAACTACTTACATCAATCATGGAGAGAATTTGCTATCGTCATCAACAAGTGCTTAAGTGGAAAAGAAACTGGAATGGACAAGATTCGTCTATCCCGTGCTCAAATCCTCTGGGGTATGTTCCACAAGAAGAACGTTGATTATGTGTATATACTCTGGGAAGGTTTCCCGTTCTAGATTGAAAACAAAGATGCTAAGAAGACAAACAAGATGTCATATCCCATATTCACAAAGGTCATCATTAATCACTTCATGTCAAAGGATCAGTCTATATCAAGGAGAAACAAGATGTTTTGGCATACTGCTCAAGATGACACCATGTTTACTTCTATGAGGTGTATCTCCAGACATAAAGATACTCAAGTATATGGTCCCCTTCTACCGAAGCACTTAACAAATCAAGTAATGCTAGAATCCAAAGCTTACCAGACATACTATGATTTTGCTTCTGGAGAAAAAGCTCCCAAACAAAAGTACATTCGAAAGAAAGCTGATCTTGACACATCTCCCAAGAAGAAGCCTATTCAACCTACTAAAGGTACCAGACTCAAGTCAAAAGCTATGGTGGCTAAACCGGACAAGAAGAAGCAACTACAAAGAAGACAAAATCCAAAGGTTTAGCTGTATTATCTAAGGTTGCATTATCTAAAGCTAAACAACTTAAGCTGGCTACCAAGAGAAGCAAGAAAGACTTTCACATGTCTCACGCAAGTGGCTCAGATGATGGAGTTGACATTCAGTCAAAGGTTTCTGATAAGCAACAAAAAAAGACTTCTGGTACAGATGAAGGAACCGGTACTATACTAGAGGTTCCTGATGTACCTACATATTAATCTAAAAGTGAGAAAGAGTCTTGGGAGATACTGAAGACGAAGATGATAATGATGATAATGGTGATAGTAATGATCTTGAGGATGACAATGATAATGAAAGAACAGAATCTAATAAAGATGAGTTTCTTGATTTGAAACTGACTAATGTAGATCAGACTGAACATGAAGAAGAAGAATATGATGATGAATTCTATGAAGAAGAAGAAGAAAACATTAATGATGAAGAAACAACGTATGATGATGAAGACGATGAGGTCACTAAGAAGTTAAGCAAGTAGAGGAAGACGCTCATGTGACTATTACTCTAGTCCATGACACACAAAAGGCTGATGAACCTATACAAAGTTCTCCTGTCTCCTCTGATTTTACAAGCAAGCTCCTAAATCTTAAGAATCCATCTCCGGCTGACAATGAGATTTCTTCATTGATGGATACCTCAGATCGCCATGCAATGAAAATTACTAAAAACACATCTGGTTTCACTACATCTATTCCTCCACCACCTCGGTTCTTGAATCCTCTACAACAAGAAGCAACACCTACACCTACACCAATAACTTCAAAGACTACAACATCACTTCATGCACTTCTAGATTTCGCTTCTGTATTCAAAATCAATGAAAGAGTCTTCAACCTGGAAAAAGATGTGTCAGAGATAAAGCAAGTTGACCATTATGCTCAAGCTCTCTCCTCTATTCCTGCTATAGTTGATCGTTACATAGATAACAAACTTGGAAAAGCGATAAACAAGGCCATTCTAGCACATAATTTGGACTGCCGACAAGAAGCTCAAGATGAGAAGAATGCTTACATACAACTCGTTGACATGTCAATGAGAGCTCTTATTAAGGAAGAAGTTAACACTTAACTTCCTCATATTTTGCAGTCTTGACAAGGACTTCTTCACAACCGATGTCTACTTATGAGGCGGCCGCATCACTCTCCAAGTTTAAGCTTACAAAGATACTAATAGACAAGATGGAGAAGAACAAGTCATATGATAAAGTTGACTACAAAAAGAAGATCTATGATGCACTGGTCGAGTCGTATAACACTAATAAAGATCTCTTTGATTCATATGGTGAAGTCTTTTCATTGAAGAGGACTCGAGAAGACAGTGACAAAGATCAAGACCCCTTTGCTGGATCAGACCGAGGGAAGAAAAGAAGGAAATCAAGTAAAGATGCTAAGTCCTTTAGAGATTCAAGGTCAATGGAAAAGAAGTCTTCATGCACCTCTAGATATGCCTCCCAATATCAACATAAGTCTTCTGGCAAGTCTGCCCATGTAGAGGAGCCAAGTTATACTGTTGAAGACTCAAGCATGCAACAAGATCAAGAGTTCGTCACAGGAGACAATGATGAACAACCGGCTAACAAGGAGGTTACCAAAGCTGACCGATTTAAGAAACCCGTGCGACCTCTAACTCCTGATCTTGATTGGAGTAAGAGACGACAAGTTGACTTTCGACCTCCTTATACCTGGATTAGTCAAGTTGCGCATGATGAAAAACTACCCACTTCATTTGATGAGCTCAATGATACTTCATTTAATTTCTCTGCATTTGTCATAAATCGACTTAAAATTCCAAATCTGAATCAAGAAATTCTGGTTAGACCGACATTCAACATGCTCAAAGGCACTTGTAAGAGTATCACAAAATTAGAGTACCATCTTGAAGAATGTTCCAAAGAAACAACTGAACGACTTGACTGGCATAACCCCAAAAACAAACTGTATTCGTTCGATCTCAGAAAGCCTCTTCCATTAATTCAAGATCATCGAGGATGCCAAATTGTCCCTAAGGATTACTTCATTAATAAAGATCTGGAATATCTGAAGGGTGGAGACTTAAGTAGATGTTACTCAAATTCAGTGACAAAGTCAAAGGCTGCTACTTATGAGCTCAAATGGATCAAAGACTTGGTTCCTGAATTGTGGAGTCCCATGCAGGTGAAATATGATCAACATGCTTACTTTGGCACTTCACACTGGGGCCCCAAACGCGGATATGCAAGTAACTTGACTTCATCTAAAGATGTTTACTCCAGAAGAAGAATCATTGCAGTTACCAGACTTATAATCATGAAGAAGTATAACTACGGTCACTTGGAAGATATTGAAGTTCGTCAAGATGATCAGAAGCTGTACACGTTTAAAGAAGGTGATTTCAAAAGACTACGTCTACAAGACATTAAAGACATGTTACTTCTATTCATTTAATAAAAGCTGTCCAATCTAACAATTGATGAACGGTATGATTTGAATATGGCATTATGTATGTACACCAGACGTATTGTCATTCAAAGGTGGGTGGAAGATCTTTAATTAGGTGTCAAAAGTTACTAAAAGAAGCTTAACCTCACTAAACCCGACACATACAGATCGAATCTCAGGAACAAAACCGCATACATTTCACACTCAGAGCCTCATGGAATAATATATGTAGATCAATTCAAGAGAAAAAGATTGATGCACACTGATGAACTTCACAAGTTCAGTGATGGCACACTCAATGATGTTCAAATTGCTCTACACGACATTACTGCGAGAATAAGAATGGAATACCTGCCAATGAGGAAATGGAGTAACTTAGACAAGAAAAGGGCTCGGGTTATGGTTTAGGATATAGACTGGCAACTTTATTAGAGGAGGTTGATGCAGAATCTAGAAAAGTTCATTGGTGGAAGGGAATACGGGAAAGATCTCAGGCTACTGGAAAGGACAATATGACTTTGTCATATTTTGTCTCAACTTACTTTAGGTTAATTTCTCGTATATAATAATCTTGTAAATATGTATATAAATAGTGTAGATTTAAAAAGTAGGCATATATAGTGTTTGAGTATGAATTTTCAATAATTTCTTAGTAAATTCAAAAAATTTCATACTCAAACACCATATAATACCATCATAATTTGAGGGGGAGCATTAAAAATGTTCCTAATACAGCTTGTTAATTATTGGACATTCTTTCCCCGAAAGCAGTTATATTTGAATCAATTGATATCCAAAATATCAAAAGATTTAATATTTTTGATAAGGGGAGAAAATATGATTAAAATATATGGCTAAGAATGTGATTTTTAAGATCTCAAATGTACGATTTCCTATATATGTGCTAAACTCTTTCGATTAATCAATGCACATATGAAGAGGGGAGCAAATGTTTACGTGATTGGCTGAAATGTGGAAGTACCAAAGACCGACCATTTATATTACTGTATTGGAGTTATAAGGTGGTGAAATTTAGGTATTCATTCCCATGATCCAGCCAGAACCGGATGGATCTACCCATGGATATTCCACTAGATAGTGTAGTAGTCCTTAGGTATGAAAAAAGGATTAAAAGTTAGAATAAGGGAAAAGTGCCAACTTAGATGAAGCTAGTGTTGGAACAAACCCAACAAGGTACTAGTTATGAAGTCTCGGTAAGCATTGAAGGGGTTGAAGAATTAAAAAGAAACATTAAGATAAAGGGTGAAAAGAAAGAAGCCCTCCTTACACTTAGGCAGAAACCGGGTCAATACATCTGCTGTCAAGAATCACAAATAAGTTTGCTGACATTAAAGACTGACATCATGGACCCAATGATGCAATGCACAACCCTCCTTAGCCACTCAGTATCTCTCAAAAGATTTCTGTTTCATTTTCTTACAAAGATTACACGCATTTCTATCAACTTTCTCACTTCGAGTTAGTTGGTATTGAAAAGGTGGCAGTCTGCTCCAGCCTCTGATTACTAAAACCAAAGTGCACTATTGAGTCTAGAGCCAAAAGAGATCATCCATAAATCTCATTAGGACACTTGTCAAAATTATGCTTGCTAATTCACACAATGTGAAAAACAAGAAATATATATTAAGAGTCCTACGCATTATCCTTGTGATTTTGCCAGAACATCCGAGTGATACTTAAGTATTCACAGTGAAGATGGAAATCCTGCTTGAGCCAACATCAAACAAGCTCTTGGTAGGTGACTTGTGAGATCCTATACGGATCAAACTTGTGATACTGGATATCGATTCGGTCCAGCTTATGAATTGACGAATGAATTTTGAAAAAGATAAAACTGTTGGTGTGTCATAAAAACCGTTTGCATTTTGACACACCGACTGATTTTCTAAATCGATTTTCAATCTTATGTCCATGGGAAGCCTCACAAGGGTATCTGGACATAGGAAAGCTGAACACGAATTGACGGCTTAATCGGGAAGATAGTAACTTACCGGTTCACTCTTACCGTGTTGTCTGCTTTGAGACGCTCCGGTAATGAGAACGGCTAGTGCAGCTGCGAAACCCTGTCAAGGAGATTCTTCACAAGCAATATATACTGATCAACGTGTGAACCATGTAGTTATTTTCAACCATATCTTGTAATCTAAGTGGCAAAGACACTTATCGTCCATAGTTTTGTTGATTAATCACTAACCAAACCTGCAGGTTTTCCCGATTTATGGCAATCGCTAGACGTGGACGAGTCAGATTCATAGCCGCATGCTCATACCGACCGACATTCAATAACGACCATCATGAAGCTCAAGTACATGTTTTAAACAGATTTCTCTAATCTTGATACCTAATAACGTCTTACTAAAGCGACGAACATTAAGTAGATACCTATGTCCTCCATAAACAAAGTGTTAAAGTTAAAGAATATCAAGAAAGATAGCTACACACGCTTTCAATATCAAGAATAGTATGAGCATATCGTTCCAAAGGTCACAAGTGCACATGATGGAAAACATCACAAGATGATGATAAAGGAGATTGTATTTGGCTGATGATTTCTAAGTGCTCAAGATCATATTCTCAATTCAAAGCCTAAAAGTCAATGATCACTACAACATATCACAAGCTAATGATTGAAGTTAAAGACTACGAGCTTAAGACTAAAGTTAAAGCATAGTATGCTAGGTTTAAGTTTTTGTAAATTGGAGTGACCTCCCTTAGGGGGAGATTGTTAGAAACACAAAAAGTATCAGTCACTACCAATATAGTTAGTCGTATCTCGTAGATAATCATAAGGTGTTAAGATAGAAATGCTAAACGAGGCAGCTAAAGGCCCCATGGAAGCCTTTTCGAGAGGCCCTCGCTTGGTTACATGTATAAAAATAATACCCTCTCTACAGATTGGAGAGGGTTGTGGTTAGGTTGGTTCATTTCAAACATTAATCTAATACATTTTTTTTTTTTTTTTTTTTATTTTGTTTATTTTTTTCCTATTATTCTTTCTTACTTTCTCTTACTAGAACCTTCCTCCCATCCACTTTCTCTCTCTAGAATTTCTTCATAGTTATTTGGTGTTATAGATTACTAGCATATTCTACACTCTCACTAGATCTCTTGATCACTAACATTGTTTTATCTTGTTTCAAGTGACCCAATCTCTTCTTTCTCATCTCTCCTCTCTTCTCTATCAAGTGTAAGAGAAGAACATTCGTATTTGCCAAAAAAAAATGAATTGTTATAGTCTAGTGATCTCTCCTTCTTTCTTCTAAGAACCAAATCTCTAACTTAATTATCTTGTGTGCTTGTGTAAATCAGATAGTGTATAAATGTTAGGAATATGAAATTCCTAGAAAAGTCTCAGTCAATTCATAGATATCGGTAGTTAGCTCGTCAAGTTAATATTTGGAAATTTACTTAGGTAGTTAGACCAAGGCCCATGGATAAGTCCATTAAGCCAAGGCCTATCCGCCCCTTGTAAGTATATATACACCTCTCCATGCCTTAGAGAGGTGGTTGGTTGGTTATTTATTATTTCACACATAATACAAAGTTCTCTCTTATGTTCCTTTCTCTCTCTAGAATGTTCATCCAACCACTCTCTATAAAACAAATCTCTTCCTCTATCCATGTATGTTAATTTGTTTGTTCATCAATTGGTATCAAGAGCCATGGAGTGGTGTGTTTAGATATTGTGTTTGATAAAGTTTTCGTGTAGTTTTTCCTCTAATACCATTTGTTTTTTTCTATTTTTTTAAAGCTTAAAATCCACACTAAAAGATCATCTACATAGGTAGATTTGATCTAGTATCCTTGGATATAGGTGTGTGCGCTTAGATTCATAGAAAAATCTCTTAGTTTTTTTGTCATTTGTGTTCGTAAGCATTATAAAGGTCAAAATCTTGATTTTAAATTTTTCGGCTTAAAAACCTTAAAGTTTTCATTATTCTTGTCCCTATAGGCTTAGTAACACTTTTGGTACAAAAACTTTCAGAAAACAATCATCAAAACGTGTCTTTTTGAGTTTTAAAAAAGTGGGTTTCGTGAGACAACCGATCTAGTCATTTTCATGAGACAACCAATCTTGTCATCTTCTGAGACAACCGATCTAGTCATTTTCAAAGACAACTGATATAGTCATCTTCAGAGACAACTGATCTAGTCATCTTCAAAGACAACCAATCTAGTCGTCTTTAGAGACAACTGATCTAGTCATATTCAGAGACAACCGATCTAGTCATCTTTAAAGACAACTGATCTAGTCATCTTCAAAGACAACCGATCAAGTCATCTCCAAGAGAAAACCGATCTAGTCATCTCCAAGAGATAACCGATCTAGTCATCTCTAAAAGAGAACCGAACTAGTCAAGTTTAATATAAACCGAACTAAACAAATCTCAAGACTTAAAAGACAACATTAATTAAAACACAATTTCTTTCTACCACCGTTCGATCCGACAATAATCTTTTAACATACAAATTTCTCAATGACGACTCTTGTTGACAAAGCAATTCTTTCGGGTGCTGACAATCGTATACCTATGTTGGAAAAAAACATGTATGATTCTTGGAAAAGCATAATGGATCTATACATGATGAATAGACAACATGGACGAATGATCCTTGAATCCGTTGAAAATGGTCCACTCATCTGGCCTTCAATTTAGGAAAATAGAGTGACTAGACCAAAGAAATATTCTGAGTTATCTGCTACGAAAGCAATTCAAGCTGATTGTGATGTCCAGGCAACAAATACCATTCTCCAAGGACTACCACCATAGGTCTATGCATTGGTTAGCAATCATAAAGTCGCCAAGGATCTTTAGGAAAGAATTCAACTTCTCATGCAAGGAACTTCATTAACGAAACAGGAAAGAGGGTGTAAGCTTTATGATGAATTCGATAAGTTTGCTTATAAGAAGGGGGAAACACTACGTGATTTTTACTTGAGATTTTCACTTCTACTCAATGATATGAACATCTACAATATGAAACTGGAACAATTTTAAGTGAACACCAAGTTTTTGAATACTTTTCCTCCTGAGTGGAGCAAATTTGTGACAGATGTCAAACTGGTTCAGGATTTGCACACAACTAACATTGATTAGCTTCATGCGTACTTGGGACAACATGAATTTCATTCAAATGAAGTTCGTTTAATGCATGAACGCAACTCAGATCCGCTTGCTTTGGTTGCAACCCATCAGATGACCCAGTCTCCTTATTAAACTCATCAGCACTCATACCGAAACTCTCAATTTCAACCACAAGTTTCACTATATCAGTCTCCACAGTTTGGATCACCTTATGAGTTTCAACAATTCTCAAGCAATCAATCATTAACACCTCTTTCAATCGCTTATCCATACAATGATTTTCAATCATCAGTTCACCACAACGCTTATATTTCACCATCATCAATCCCTCAAATTGAATATGCTCCCATAGTTAACCAACAACGACAACCTGAATTTCCCCTACTAGACTTTGGTCTAACTATTCCGGTGTTTAAGCAAGGTGATGATCCCATTGATGCTATTAACCATATGATGTCATTCCTATTAGCTATTATCACATCTCGCTATCCTACTACCAATAATCAACTTAGGAACTCATCAAACCCTAGGAAACAAGCCACCATTAATGATGGCATAATTACTTTACAACCAATTCAAAGGAGACAAATTTCTTTTGCTTCGGGTACACCTAGAACCTACACTCCAGGAGAAAGTGTAAGCAATTCTAGGAAACAAAGGAGTGTTATTTGTTACAACTGTAAAGGGGAAGGACACATGTCCAAACAATGCACTAAACCTAAGAGGAAATAGGATGATTCGTGGTTTAAGGATAAAGTGTTGTTGGTACAAGCTTAAGCAAATGGTCAAATTCTACATGATGAGGAATTAGCATTTTTGGCAGATCCAGGAATTGCAAAAGGTCAAGCCACATAGACTGTCATTACCCACAATGCTGCTTATCAAGTCGATGATTTGGATGTATATGACTCTGATTGTGATGAACTCAACACTGCTAAAGTTGCTCTCATGGCGAATTTATCTCATTATGGTTTAGATGCTCTTGCTGAGGTACACAATATTGATAATGTTGATACTAATATGATAAATCAAGTTGTGCAGGCGATGCCGTCTTCTAAACAACTGAATGCTGTGAACCAATCAGAGACTGAAATAACCAGTGATAGCAATATTATTCCTTATTCTCAGTATGTGACTGAATCACAACAGGCAGCTATTCAGAATTCAAACTCCTCTACACGACAAGATACACTGATATTATTGGTGATTGAACAACTAAAAACCCAAGTAATTAATTGCACCAAGATTAATCTGGACAATAAAAGTGTCAATGATACTTTAACTGCTGAGCTTAAAAGATATAAAGAACAAGTTAAAGTTTTGAAAGAAGGACAAAATGGTGATTTGAAAGGTAATGATATAGTTTCAGATTCATGTGAACAGTTTGTAGAGATTGATCGTCTTAAACAAACTCTTTCAGAACATTTAAAAGAAAAGGAATCTTTAATGCAAACAGTTACTCTTCTCAAAAATGATTTTAAGAAAGAAGAATCTAGAAACATTGATATGGAAATTGCCTTAGAAAAGAAGATCAAACAGCTAGATAATATTGTTTTTAAAAGAGATCAATCTGCACAAACTGTTCATATGTTGACAAAACCTCAGTTTTTCTATGATCATACCACTAAACAAGCTCTAGGTTTTCAAAATCCTTTCTATCTGAAGAAAGCTCAGCAGTTGGAACCGAAGCTTTATGATGGTAATGTCATTAAGAATACTAGTGCTATTGTGATTCCTAACTCCAAAGAGACTCTTATACTTGCTGAAGAGAGTCGTTCAAAAATGATTTTAAAACAACAGGATCCAATGATGTTAGAAAAGAAAGTTATTACTACACCAGTTGATTATGCTTCTCTTAACCAACTTTCTCAAGATTTTGAAATACGATTTGTTCCACAAACTGAATTATCTGCTGAACAAGCCTTTTGGTCTTAGAATTCTCTAAATTCTTCAGAACCCACTCATTCTGGTAGACCCACCGAAGTCGAGGTTCCAAAAGAACTTCCTAAAGTCAGCATGGTTAATACGAGTTTTAAGAAACTTACACACCATCTTGTTGGCTTTGACATGGTTGTCAAAGAAAGAACCTGTTAGCCTTAATTATATTAAGTCAAACAAGAATGTTATCGGTCTTAGAAAGTCAAAATAGGTCTTGTATTGTAATAGGCTAGTCGGGTTCAACGGGCTTGGATTGTAATCTAATATTGTCCGTGTTTCGGGCTCAAAGCCCAAGTTAAACCAAGCCCGGCCCGTTTAGAAGCCCATACGCCTCACTTAAGGCAAAAGGGTATAAATATCCCTTCACCACACTTGGTGAAGGGTGTTGGTTACACTTTCACATAACTTGTAACTTTCCTATTTTTCTCTCTAATCTAGTTTCTCTCTCTACTTTCTCTCTCTAAGATTTCTTACTTTCTAGCATCTTGGTATAGAACATAGTTGTGTAATGGATTAAACTAGTGGGATAACAACTTTATTTCCTTGCTTGAATTCCTTTCTCATTCGTAATTTTCTGTCATGCCAGACTTTGGTTCTTTCCTTGTATATATGAGAGTTTTCATATGCTTGGTATCTAAGTTCGTCTAACTCGTGCAATTGGAACATTCTTTTCTCACCAGCAACGATTAAATCTGGGTTGCAATTCTTTAGTGCCCAGTATGCACGGTGTTCAATTTCAAATGGTAAATGGCAGTTCTTTCCATATATTAGTTTGTACGGTGTTGTTTCGGTTGGTGTTTTATAAGCAGTGCGAAAAGCCCACAGAGTGTCATCAAGTTTTATTGACCAAATAGTAGGATAGTCTTTAACAGTCTTTTCAAGAATTCTTTTGAGGGCTCTTTTTGTATTTTAATTTGACCACTTGTTTGAGGGTGGTATGATGTAGAGAAACGGTGACTAACT
>BQNB010151291.1:3743-15920 GCA_026074375.1 Tanacetum coccineum
ATTGAAAAACATACAAATACAGTGTATTTTTGGTACGTTTTTGGTCATTTAAGTCCGTTTTTAATGGAAAAAGGTATGTGTAGTTAAGCACATACCAGCGTCGCTCCAGGAACTAAATCTATGCGAAACTCAACTTGTCTAGGTGGTGGTAATCCTGACAAGTCTTCCGGGAACACATCAACAAAATCTCGTACCACAGGGATGTCACTCAACTTAGGTTCATCTACCTTCACATTCATCAGGGCTTTGGCGACCCCCGAAGTACGTTCCCCTTGAACCCGAAGTATCCCACTACATTCCAACGGTATTTTAACCACCTTCTCATGACATACTATCACAACCTTATTCTGGGACAACCAGTCCATCCCCACAATCACATCGAAACTTCCATGACCCAACGGTATGAAATTTATGCTAAACAGGGAATTTTCTAGTTCTAGTTTGCAGTCACGGATAATCCTATCAACTTCTACTTTCTTACCATATGCTACTTCTATCATGTAACCAGGATTTACAATACTAGGTTTCACATTTAGTAAAGGCGCAAATTCAGTAGAAATGAAACTAAAATCAGCTCCAGAATTAAAAAGTATAGTAGCAAAATGATCGTTTAAAGAAAAAGTACATGTCACAACGTTAGGACCTTGTAAAGCCTCCACCGCATTCACATTGAAGGCCCTTCCTCTAGTTCGTTTCCCATTGTTTCGGGTGTTACGGTTGCCCTTCAAAGCCAACGGATTTCCTGCTTGACCAGGTGCTCGGTTCATCTTGGGACAAGTATTGCAAAGGTGATCAGAACTACCACATTCGTAACAAACCCTATGATCTTTACCCATCCTAACTGCATTCACAGGAGCCACTTGCCTATACGGTGCCTGACAATCTTTAGCAAAGTGACCCAGTTTCTGACAGTTGAAACACAATTTGCAAGCCCTATTTTCTGGATGATAGGAATAACACTTGGCACACTTAGGACAGGACCCCACAAACTCGTTTCTAGGAGGAGCTGTCGCCACAAACCCTATCCCCACTTTTGCCTTCTTATTCTCTTTCCATGACCCTCCTAACTTACTTGTCTCTTCTACTCCCTTTCTTTTCTCATTACCCTTCGTCAATGTACCACAACTGACTGCCTCGTCAGTAAGTATTCTAGCCCTAAGGATTTCACTCTGTATTATGGTTGGCTGGGTCGCTTGGAGCATTCCCCGAATCTCAGGAGCCAAACTAGCTATGTACCTCTTGATGCGCGATGACTCAGGTGTAACTAGGTGCAGAACCAACTTAGCCAATTCATAAAACTGATTTATATAGCTGACATGATTGGCTTCCACCATCCTATGATTCCAAAACTCAGTTTCCAACTTCTCCATTTCATTGCTAGGACATAACTCCTCTACAAGCAACGCCTTAAAATCAGTCCATGACAGACCTATTGCAGCTTCGCGACCTCTTGCTTGAACTTGGGTGTTCCACCAAGTCAAATCCTTGTTCACAAACGAGCTAGCAACATACTTCACCTTTTGATTCTTAGAACACCTACTGTTGTCAATTACATTATCCATCTTCTTGGTCCATCGGGTAAGTGCTATCGCACCTCCCTTTCCATCATACTCTTTAGGATTGCATGCCATGAACCCTTTGTAAGAACACCCGTTGTTCCCACCATTTCCACCATTCCCATCATTCCCACCATTAACATTCACCTAATTAGCCACTTAAGTGATGATTTGAGGTAGGATGGTTTGCAATTGTTGCGCGATGATGGCAACAATGTCAAGATTCTCGTTATCATTATTGGGACCACTTCTACAGGTTGGAGCCATTTCTATAAGGAACATAATATCGACATACGTTAGATGAAAGGGGACGGATTCTCACCCTAATATTTCTATTATAACACATATATCATTATATACTCATGCATTCACAGCCTTAACCACTAACATGTTAACATCAATATGTAAAATCATACTTGTAAGTCCACTTGTGTTGTGGAGCATGTATAATTATGTTGGCCACCATAATTATAGATGCTCCCTTCCACATATGTAATCCCTCCTATGACCACGCTTTTCAATGTTAACAAGACATATAACACATAATTCACATCAAACAAATCACGACACATGGAAAATAACCCAGAAATCACTCAAGCCTTATTATTAAAATACTCATATAAATCCAAAAAAAAATCCAAAAGTAAACATTCCTAACATGGCTCCAACCAAAGTCAAACAAACTAAAGCCTTAAAACTTAAAACAAAATGAATAGTCAGGTATTGGTTCGAACTCCACTTTCATATGTGTCTTCCAACTCACTACACTTGGGTCTATTCCTAGCCGTGGACTCGAGATCTGAATCACTGTTGGATACTGTATAACTCAACAACTCATAGTTTGGCCCTTTATTAGGCTCTTCTTCTTCTTTATTCGATGGTGGGTATCTAGGAAATTCTCTAGGTAATTTGGTGACAGTGCCATCATTTGAAGTAATTTTTGTTTCATATTTCATAATTGTTTCCCATTTAACTTCTTTCACAATCAACATCTCTTCGACTTGACACGGGTATAGGTCAATAAGAATTTGGATTTTGCGGCTAATCCGCCTCACCCAAAGTCCAGTCTTTGGATCAGTGAAACTCCTACGTCCAGCTACACGGCCAACTCCTAAACGAAACTTCTTATGGTCAGGGGGAGACATAGCTAAAATATCAAGAACATAGCATATACCAAATCAGATAGGGGAAAACAACATAACTAAATAAAAAAAATTAAACAAAAAGGAGATAATAAAAGCTATAAAGTTAGGGGGAAAGCATGATAGTTATAATACCAAACAGTTAAGCCCTAAAATGCATCTATATGAAGGACTCCTAGTTTACAGTCTAGGCTCAACCACCTACTTCTCTATAATCAAAGGTTCTGATACCAATCTATCATACCCCGCCAAGGCGGAAACGCGAGGCGTAACGAGAATGGATATCATCACAACATAATGGGGTCATAATAGAGAAAACTACATGAACTAAACGGAACACAAGGGACACAAAGTGTCATGAAAAATACCCAAACAAACATAAAAGATATCTGGCGTCTTGTATTGAAGTAAAAGGGGTTCACAACAATACCAAGACATGCAATACAACCAAAACTAGTCTAAGCAGTTCAAGCCAACAAACATTCAATATTCAATCAAACGAGAAATAAACTAGGAGATTAAACTCCGCGTGCAGCCTAAGGTCTCTCTAGCCACTTCTCTCATTCATATGATCTTCCTGATGCTCACTTGAAAATGATGCTTAAAAAACGTCAACACAAAGGTTGGTGAGAGTCATAGGTTTAAGATACACAATTCAAACCTTCAATCAATTACTGTGATTAATGAAGACAAGGTAGGACAATTATGAACTATCATGAACTTATGCTAACATGCAATCCAAATAAGCATATCAACAAACCAAATACTAGGTAGGCGTACCCATCCGATCCATTCCAATATTGGGTAGGCGTACACATCTAATCCATTCCAAAACTAAGTAAGCGTACTCATCCGATCCATTCAACAACACTTGACATGCCAACAATAGAACATGCAAGTAAATCACAATCAACATGTAACATCAAGTCATGTAACAGTCACACAATGTCCATACTCAAATTAAAACATATAATCACAACAATTTAAAATATTTCAAAACCATTTGCATCATTTCCATCCTAATTTAAAAGCAATGTAAAAAGAGGGACTATGAAACTCACCTTATGCTCAAGCAGCTTCCAAATATCTTACACAAAGCTACACGATAGAATATAAACGTGTTACACGCGACCAAGCCAAATGCTTAAGCCAATGTAACAATCATATGATGGATGTCTATGGTGTTTAATTATCCCCATGGGTCACCTCGACACCATGCCCAACTTTAACCAATTTATTTACTCATAATTCTAATGATCTACATTTTACCCGAAAACACAAAATTTAGTGTCACTTATCTCGCTTCCAACCCTTACTTATTGAACCAAATAAATTCTTACATAAATCACCTATGTTCACTTAGGTGTTTACTAACGACCTTATTTGCCCCAAAAGCATACCACGTGTATAAGTACCTCAAATAAATTCCTAATTCAAAAGTACCCAGATTTAGAACTAAACGCGCACTAAAATGTTTGACCTTGCTAACCATACTTAGGTAACTAATTAGAGGCTAATTTTCACTGAGAAGTTAATAGACATATAGAAATTGACTTTTGTGTTTTGGCTAACCTTAATTCAAGTTTTAAATAGGTGTTTTACCTCTCTAATTCAGACCTAAATTTGACCCGTATTTACTGTTTTGACAACTTTTCTTGCAACGACCATTTGACTAACTTCCCAACTCAAAATCGTTCAAGGCTGGACTTTTTTAAAAGTAGACTCTCTGAACTACAATTAACCGTTTACATCAATATGATCCTAATCAAGCCCTAAACGCACTAGTATGATTATAACATCATTAATTACGGAAGTTTTAAACCCTAATGATCCATCATATGATTTGTTACATGATTTAAAAAGGATAACAAGAAGAAAGATTAATGTTCATACCTAAAACCTTGCTAGATCTTTCACATTTCACCACCTATTTCTTGATCTTTTTTTTTTATCTTCCTAAGGTTTTGGGGAGGGAAATCGTACGGAAACAAGGGAAGAGGGGAAAGAGAATGGGCCAAATTTGTGTTTAGGGTTTACCCTATATCCTAAACAAATCCTAGTCTAGCCAAATTGTGATTAGATAAAAAAAATACATTTTTTCCTTTTTCTTTTCCTAGCCAAAACCGGTCCCCTTATTTATTTATTTTATTATTATTATTTTTTTATTAATTATATCTTTATCTACATTACCCTAATTTTCTATAAAAACCTTGGTAAAATTAGTAAACCTTTTACATGAAAAACTAAATACTAACTTTCTATTTATAACTTTCATTTCCAAAAACACTTTCTATATTTAGAAAGTTCATTACTAATTCTCATATTTCACAAACATAATTCACTTCCATTATGACATACTTTCTACAATAATCCAACACACAATTATCCACAAATTGACGTAGCAATGCATGCAAACACATCACTAATTTCCATTGTCACTACACATGAACAAAATGGAAATAACCCTCAATATCTCAAATCCATTCTAAAATGAGATGAACACGCTCCTCGGAATGATAATCATGCACACAGATAAAGCCACATAGCATACACATATAACACGTATACACACTTAGTCAACTCTAAAAGTATGACTAACCTGCTCAAATCACGGGTGTCACACTAGTTCACCTAGCGGAGGTGGTTTCTTCCATGGTTCAGATTGAAAGATCTTGAGCTTTACTTCTTTCAAAACATTTTCCAGTATAGCATCATAAAACTTCATAATAACCACCAAGTACATAACCTGTTTCTCATCTTTGTTGTTCAAGTATATCAAACCTGTAGTTGGCGTGTCGTTTATTGAGTACGGTTCATGTGTTTCAATACTAAGAAATGTCAATGTTGGTGCGGTTAAATTGACCTTGACTTGATAAATATCTATTTCTAACTGGAAATCATGAACTCTCTCCTAGATCACATGACTTCTGATGAATGTTATTAATGAATTCATCAACTTGGTTTCACGATAGCTGACCTTCTTGTTTCGGCAAAGATAATACAAGTCTTCGATATCATTTTTGTTCAGGTACTTAAAGTCAGCTTCAGAAAAACTATTTGACTTATTATTTTCTCTCATTAAAATTATTTGTTCCATGAAGTCTAAACCATATGGTTGATCAGTAGTGATTCTGACAACTTCTGTAATCCCGTGATTAGAGAAATAGTCTTCTGGATTGTCTTTGACTCTTCTTTGATTTTGCTTGTACACTCTTTTATGTCATGAATCTTTCCAATGTTGTATTGACAACCGTGTGTCTTCATTAAAATTCTTAAATTCTTTATGAACCTAACGATTCATCTTTTCTTTCAGACCAACTTTTGGAAATCGTTCTGCGTGTATCTTATGGAGCGAAAAAATATACTTCTTCTCCTTAGTATTTCCATTCTTAAGAAAGAATAGATCTTTGTTATACAAATACATTGGAGGTTCATTTGGATTCCTTTATGGTCCAAAGAATACGATAGGTCTTGGTATTGGTCTTCTTATGTCCTCCTGTCTGCTTTTCCAAACTATCTGATTCTCCATAAAGTTTGTTGCTTGTTCCAAATGGTAGGCATACTCTTCAGCATTCTTGAACTGATTACTCAACATATCATTCAGTGTAGCCTCCATTCTCGCACGATCAAAGATAGTTGGAACACGCTTATCAACATTTTGAAATTCTGTAATTAGCTCAGGTGTTTTATCTTCAGGAATCACCTCATCTTCGTCAACAATTGTTTCCTTTACCCATGCATCCCATTCTTGTTGTTGTTGTTGTTGCTTAAATACATAAGTTGTGAAATCTTTGGTTGTTCGTTTCGACAAAGAACCCCTTGCAGACTTTGAACTCTTAGAAGTCTTTTGTCTTTTCAATATTTTCTCCCCCTTAGGAGGAGCATCATCGTCTTGATGGTCATCATGATGTTATGAGTGAAATGCATTATCCATGCAAGAAGTATTAGAGGTGGAAGACTTTTCAAAATTACGCTTCAATACCTCCCACAATGCTATATCATTAGCTCGATCTTGAAGACTTCTCTTCATCTTTAGGTATAATTGTTTTTGAAGATCAGCTTATGAAGTTGTATCGGTTGAAGTTGTTGCGATAGGATGGAATTGTATAACATTGTTCTGCACATATTGCTTGAAAAGTTCTTCTATGATCTGAGGTGCATGTGAATTGAATTCTTTGGAAACAAGATCATGTACTTTAGATCGGAAAGCATCACGATCTTCAATAATAGTTTCAGCTATACATGGTTTCAAGTTGTTTTCAATTAAGTCGTCTGTAGCCCTTTCAGTGATTTGTGGTATAAGTGTTATTTCGTGAATATCTAGAGGTTAGAAGCATGAATTGATATGATTCCGGTGCCTTTTCATAAAGAACTCGATCAACTTTCTTGTAAGTCTTCCAGAAATAATCAGTTGTTACGCACTTTCGTTCCATGTTCTTGATCATATATCCTTGACGCCTACACATCCTGCGAAGCGCACCTGGAAGATGATTGTACTTGCTAGAAATGCGTCTTTGCTTCAATTCCTGAATAATATTCTTATCCGAAGATAAGTTTATCCTAGGGGATCTAAGTGTTGTGGGAATTGGTGTCTGCATCTTTTCAGTCCTAATCTCTAAACTACCCATCTCATTTCCTTCCTCCGCATCTACCTTCTCTTCTTCTTTGTCATCATCATCAACATATTCTGGATTCTCCTTATGACTCCCAGGCTCTAACCTATTATCGGAGTCATCAACATCATCATATGATTGCGCATCTTTTTCAACTTCATCTACCTTCTTTTATCTAATAGTTATTTTCAACGATTTTTATGGTGAACTTGATTCTCCAACGCTTTGCTTCCTCTTCTTCCCCTGAGGACTAGAAGAAGTAAGGGTAGGTGTCCTATGGGCTCTAGGTCTTGGCCTATGCATTCCTTGGGTAAAAACAACAGGTTGCGGTTGATTTATTAGAACGACTACATTAACAAACACTGTCTCATACTCCTTGTAATCGTTAGTAGCACGAATCTCCTCGGTAAGAAATTCCTCCGAAATCAGCATCCCTCGAACTAACACATTCCCAGTTGTATACACACTCACCAATGGAATATCATCCTTAATGGAATGATAATCTTCATAAATCCTTTGAGAAATGTTTGAAAATTTCTTCATCAAATCAGCAATTATGAGTTTGGTGGAACGAGGATACTAAATGACATCCTTCTTCTAAGATACATAATTCATGAAATCCCACCAAAGAAGAGTAGGATAATCAACATTTGTACGGTTGACCACAGCATGAAACAACTAAAGAATGTTAATCTTTGTATGATCTTGTCCAGTTGTTCTTTTAGTTAAGCAGCGGTTGAACACCTTGAACATTGTTTGCCATGGTTGAGCTAAATTCTTCATGTAGAAAGTGCTCACTTTATCAACCACACCTTGATAGCTAACCCTGTTCATAAAAGATTCAATAATCTCTATGTTGATTGGTGCGACAAATGGTTTTTCTAGAGTTTCCACTGACAGATTAAGAGTATCTTGAAACATATCCACAGTATAAACTGTCTCTTGACTATACAACTTGAAGATGATAGTGTCCTCTATATCAGGCATCTTGATCACTGTCTTCCAGAATTGCTGTAAGTACACAACTAGAACATCAGTGGTAGTAGTTAGAGCATAGATCAATGGATGATCAAGTAGAATTTTCCCAACATTCTTGCATTCAGGAGAACATGGAATACTCTGAAGCACAACATAATTATTACATCTCCTGATGCTTTAGAATTTGGGAACAAGCTGGGCAGCTGGAGTGATTTGTTGAGCCATGTAGAAAACTGTATGATGAAATAGAGTGATTATTTAAATGAGAATTTTTTTATGTAATTCATATTTATATAACATTTTTGTCTCTTTCCACTCTATCTGTTTTTATATGAACAGTCAATTCTTTTTGAGCATATTCTGATCATTTTCTTTCTCATGTGCCAATTCTTGCTTTTTCGGGCACATGCCATACGCTTTATTCGTCCTTTTCTTTTAATCTCATTTTGTATGCTTTGGAATTTCTTTTTCGAGCATACTTTGTGAAGAAACATGTAATCTAATGATCTACCAAGAACAAGAGAGAGATGTGGGTTGTGATGTTTAGAGAGAGAAATGATACTCTTTCAAAAATAATAAAGATATACTCTTATTTTGAAAGTACTAATTTGGCAAAAAAACACAAATTTGTGACAACCAATTTAGAAAATCCAAGAGTATAACTTTATATTCTAAAAAAAAAAGTTAAAAGAGTACCACTTTCTAACACAAAGATATGGCTTTTGGATAGAAATTGAGACAACATTTCCAAAATCACAAGTTTTCTAAAGATGTTTGAAAACTATGATTATATAACCAACCTAATGTAACAACAATTAGATGTTCACTAAGCCACTCACTCCTCATTCTGTTCAATGCAAAAAATGGTTGAAACCGGACATGACTTAGGCCATTTACCCAACTGAGTAGAATAGATAGTCATAAATTATTTTGAACTCGTTTTTGAAACAATCTTTTCAAAACTTTGAAATTTGTCATTTTTTGAGACATAAGAATGTATGATCACAAACAGTTGAATCTCCATGTTTATTTATTTTTCTTAAATCTTTTGAATCATTGATCACTGAATTGAAAATTTTAGTTATGCAAAATATATTCTTATATAAGATATTTGGATGGTCAGTAGATTGCTCAATCCTCATCCTGTTAATTTTAGGAAACGGTCGTAACCGGACACAATCTTCACCATTTGACCCATTTATCAATATAAAAACATGATTTTGTAACTAAATTTATCATTGGTTTTTGTAAAATGCCATTTTGTTTATCAATTGAGCTCATTTTTAAACATTTGTACAAATTAAGCCCAATAGGTTTGTTTTCCGAAAGTCAAACTTTAAAAGTCCAAGTTTTCTTACAAAACCATTTGTTTTGGCCCAATAACCTTTTATGAAACCTGTTTTGTTTTGGTCCAATAACCTTTTACGAAACCAGTTTTGGCCCAAACTTTTACGAAACCATTTAAATCAATTACGAAACCTGAAATATTTACTTTTTGAAAAATATAATTATTAATGAAAATGATAATCTGAATGATTTTCCTTGATCTTATGCTTATTATTATTATCCATTAACAAGATAAAACCTTATTTTATGATTTAAAGTAAAATTTTAATTTTACGAAACCTCTTGATCTGAGTTCACAAATGATTTTTCTAGTGATCAATCCATTCTAATCTCGTCCTAAGAAACTTTGTAGTGTTTTGCCTTAATTAATTTCTTAGTTTGCACACTTTTAATATTTACGAAACTCTAGATCTATACGAAATCTATTAAATAATTAATTAAAGTTGTTAATTGATAACCTTTAAAACTAGCCTTTTTGTATATATAAATTATAATAAATATAATAAATATATAAGGATAATTTCAAGATTATAACTCAATTATAATATAGTATAGTAAGTATTCCAAGAGATTCGAATCAATTCCTTTTATCCAAAGCAAAATCAAAAATCCCCCGGGTCGTTTCCCAACGAGGTGCGAATTGAAAATCGGATTACGTTCGTGATTGCGCGTTTGAATGGTTAAGGTTTTTAGGTTGGGATTTCTAATTTCTACAATTAAAATGCAAAAACGATTAAAGAAAACTAAAAAACGAAAGCTAATAAGTTAAATCCTAAAACGTTAACGGGAATCCTAAAAAAACGCGATTTAAAAACCTAAATTATCACAAATTTAAACCCTAAAATGATTTTTTTAGTTTTCCTAATCCTAAATGACTAAATTAAAAGGAAAATTAAAGAAAATCCAAAAACGAGAACGTTTAAAGTTAAAAAAACAAAGAAAACGAGAACGGGATTCAAATCCCGTTCTTTAAAAATCGAATTTCTAAAAAATTAACCCTACGAATGTAAATCTAATTTTCCTAAGTGCTAAATGATAAAAGAAAATTTAAAAAAAAGAATTATATTTTTTTGACTTTTTAATAATTTTTTATGAATTAAAAACTGTTTTAAAAAGAAAAATTAATTAAAAATAATAAACAAAGTTGGAAAAATCTAAAAAAATTATGGAAAGTAGTTTAAAGTGTGATGAATTCAGGAAAAATAAAAGTTTTGAAATTCGGCTTAAAAATAAGCCAGAAATAAGCTCCTAAAGTCTGAATGCTTAAAAGGAAAAACAAGTATAAAAGATTAATGATGCACAAACTAACCAGATGGCCCTACTGGTGCCGCTGGTTAGTGTGTGTGTGCTTGGGGACGTATATGTGCTAAAGGGGAGGTCCAGGGTTCGAGTCCTTGGCCTCCCTTTTTGCAAAAAAAAAAATATATTTTTTTCTTTTTTTTAAACTTATAAAGCACACAAAAATAAGCTAATTTAAAAAATACAACTTTTTATGAAACTGAAGAATAAGCTGGAAAAATAAGCAACTAAAGAGGCAGATTCTACTTTTTTAACTAAGTCCTAAAGGGCCTAATCTGTTAGGCAACTTAAGACAAAATAAGCAAGAGCAAAACTAAAATAAGCAAAAACAGGTAAGCTACTAATCCTAATAGGCAAACATAAACAAAAATAAGCTAAGATAAAACAGACAGATAAGCTAAAATGGCAGATAAGCAAATGGCAAAAACTGTCAAAACCAACAGCCTAGGTACCACTTTTGGGGCTTATTTTTTAGCACCTTAGAGGGAACCTTATGGCTTAAGGCTTATACTAGCTTAAAGCTCAGCTTATGGGCTTTCTAAAACTGCAAAGAAAAGAGCCTTTGAAAAACAAATAAGCACTAAAAGGGGCTAATGAAAAGGGCAGTGCACAATCAGCATATGCTGATTTGGTTTTTCTTAACAAACAACTAGGCAAAAGCAGCCTCAAAATAAGCTAGTGAATAAGCCCCAATTTGAAATACAAGTTAAAACAGATTGAAAACACCAACAAGTGAGCTTGTGCACAAATTTTCAAGCTCTAAAAACAACTTTAAATATCTGCAATTTGAAAATGAAATAGACAGTTTTATGCTAAAAGATACTTAACCAAAAATTGTTGACAGTTTTTGATGAAACAAAAGAAAACTAATAGACAACTATCCTAATGCATTTTAACTTTAAAAACAACACATAAACAACACTCAAAACCTAGATTAAAAGGCTGAATCAAAATAACACTTTGAATCAATACTGTCATCACAGATTCAAAGGCTTTTTAAGAAAAACCTTAAAAGAAACTTTAAGACCTTAAAATCTTTAAAAACAGATAAAAATGACTTAAAAACAGGTTGCCACAAGTGGCCAAGTGACCCAAAGGTTTTCAAAACTTGTTTTGACCCTTTTTAACCCACTATGCCAAACAGTCCTTTAACTTTTTAAAACCAAGTTTTAAACTAATTAATACTGATTTAAGCAAAAGCTTTTGAGCACATATGATAAACAAGCTAAGATAAGCAAAAAT